>DF819242.1:126944-202325 GCA_000836175.1 Taphrina flavorubra JCM 22207 | reverse complement strand
AAATTTGCATAAATTGATACAAAATACACAAATCTACACAATGTAAAGGTAGCCTGGATTTATAGCTAAGCACAAGTCTATATGCAGTATTGCACAAATTTAAGTACACTAGATAGCTCTAGTTATTTATAGCTTTACACGACTCCTAGCTTTGCCTAGATCTATCTTACTTTGTGCTAGTAGTAACAATGTCCTTCTATTGTAGCTACAGGCTATACTTCTACCACGTAAAGATTGCAAATGTATATTTGGACTCAATTGGGATCCTGGAGAAAGAATCTATCAATTAGCTAGATCTACCTATTGCTAAGCTCGAAAGATATTATAATTACTGAAGTAAGGTAACTTTTGATTGTGCAGATTGATGTATATTTAAAGAGAGAGGTGTATTAAGTTCTGTAAAGTTGTGATAACCTAAATTAGCAAAGTTGTGTAAAGCTATAGATATCTATAGCACTTCAAGTTGTACACATTCGTGTGAAGTTGTAGGAAGAGTTGTAGGAAGACTTGCTTTTAAGCATATAGATTTGTGCTAGAGCTATAAAAAGTTTTGCTAGCTCTACAAAACTATGCAGATGTATGGTTGCTTTGTAAAGCTACAGAACTCAGGATAAAGACATGCTCATCTATATAACTATTAAAGCGGTTTGTAGACTATATAGCACAATACCTAGAACAAGCTATAGATTAATACTATAGTGTAGTTGTGCGGCATTGATTACAAGTCAAGTCACTCTATACTATACCTAGATATGGCCAACCGACCGGGATCCGGGAGACCGGTTAGAGAAACACGTGCACAATTACGTGGTATCATAGATCCGAAGCGTTGCTAGGTGACATATTGTGCTGATCAGTCCACAAAACGCGTCACTAGTCACCCAAGTTCGACTCTCTATAGCTTGGTGAAGCTGGCTCAAATTTACACAAAACCACACGAATTCACACAAGGTAAAGCTGGCTCAACTTCACACGGATTCGCACAAATCCACACGAATTCACACAGGAACTTGCTCAAATTTGCATAGATGTACACAAACTCACACGAATTGCACGACGTGAAGGTCGCTCAAGTTTACACGAACCTACACGACATAAGACTAGCTTGAATGTATGTAACTTTGCGCAACCTTGACTTACTATGTGCCGGTGACAACAAGATCTTTTCATTGTAGTTACAGGCTATATAGTCACCAGGTAAGTCTGCAAATACATACCGGGATCAAACCGGGATCCCGGTACGGTCCGGTTCAAAATACCGTGTCGGTATCCCGGTACGGTATTTTGAACCGTACCGGAAAAAAATCCCGGACCGGAACCCGGTTGGTTAGCTATATATGACTGCACCTAACTCTTAGCTACAGTACAATTTAGCCACCAGGACTAGTTATATACTAGACTTATCCGTGCTAGATTATTGTTATACAGATTTGTACCAGTCTTTTAAGGCTATGTAAAGTACAAACTTATAGATGAAGAGTTGTACAAGCATTATACTACAAGGCTATAAAGATCTATAGCTGATTAAGCCAATTTGTGCAAGAACTAGAAGTTACGTAGATATAAGTATAGTTAAGTAAATTTGCTAATTAAAGGCATTATACATAGAGCAGTACTATTCTGCAGATAGTAGCTATCAAACTATCATTACATAAAATAGAAAGTCTAAGGCTTAAGTTAAGAAGTCTATATACTACATTTACAAGATAATTGTCTAGTGTTACATATAGATTTTCTCCTACTATATTATAGTCTAATGTATAGCTTACTCAATGAATTGTAATATAATGGCTTATCATTAGGATTTGGAATAGATTTGACATCACAGATCTTACTCCTACCATCAGTAATCCTGCCAGAAGATTAGTAATATAATATAACTTTCAAAGACTCTAGAAACTCTATACTACTTCTCTATAGTTACTATATACTGAAAGAGCTATATTGAGCTATCAGGGGCAGATATACTAGATGATAGTCAATTTAGGCAACTTTGTTGTGTAGTTTGTGTTAAGAATAGAACATTTTTATAAGTTGAATTGTAGCAAGCAAGATAGATATTGATCAGACAATTTATTCTTGAATTTATGCTCTTCTTCTCATGCTACCTACAATACTTTCGGTTGTAGATCATTCGGACACCGTACAAGACAAGAACTCCAGCAGTTACTACCTCTAGTGATGACAAATAAGCAATACGCAAGCTATAGATATTGTTTTTCCCTTGGTGTAGGTTAATACGAATTAAGTTTGTGCTTGTCTGGCTTAGAGCACGTCTTACTATTGGAAGTTCTTGCATCTCATCTTATAGCAACAACAAACAACCATAAGTGTTGAAATCTAGAGAATCGCAGTAACTTTGCCATACGACTATAGCGCATAGTACATTTAGAGGCAGTGGTATTGATTTGGCTCTCTCTGATCAGTAGGCCATCGTCAACAGCCACACCAACTGGGAGATAGTCGTACAAGCAAATGTTCCCCATGCTACTGACGACTATATAGCTTTCACCGTGCCAAACGAGAATCAGTCATTTGCGCCGTTTAGTGATGCACTTGGAGATGCTCTTTCTGCCGATTGTCGACTCCCAAGAACAACATATCTGGACGGCTGTAATGCCCGCAAGTGTCAAGAAATTGTTTCGAGTTCAAGACGTCGTCGAAGTCCAAATCTGCATAGAGGATCCCTTCTTCATCGGACGCTAGGATTTTGCTCATTCTCCTACCATCTGGCCCGAAGATCGCGGAGCACCCTCCTCCTGGTCTACTCATAATGATGCCGCTCTGAGTCCCCATCAGATCGATCCCCTTGGCACTAATTACTGCGTTCGTATGCAGGACGAAAGATTGCGACTCGATTGCGTAAGTTCGTGATAAGGCCTCTATTCCTGGTCATGTCAGTCTCAAGTGCCTTGGTGGCCGGCGTATGTTTCACCTGGTCTCGACATTGACCACAAACCCGGTTCAAGGTCGTCATGGTCAAACACCGGTGGCCAAGCACTGACGTGGATCGCCTCGCGCAATAAGTAAGTGTGATATTTTAGGAGAGGTTGGACGTGCTCCCAACAAGCGAGAGCACCGATTCGCCCGATGCTTGTGTCAACGACATTCCGAAGACAATCCCCCGAGGCATCACCAAAGATTGTGCGCTCCATATGTGTTGCTTTTATCTTTCTGCGAGTCATCTTGAGCTTTCCATCATTGCCGATAATGCTTTGAGCTATATATAGCGAATCGTTGTCATTTTCGGAAAATCCAAGACATACGTTGATGTTGTTCTCAGCAGCACAATCACATATTCGCTGCATTTCGGGAGACTTGACCTTTAGCGAATTCTTTATGTATTTTGTACCCAAAGCCATGTCAACATTCCGAGTCCTAAACACAATATCAATATACTGAACGACTCGAGAACGAAAGGGCCTTGCCAAAGCCATGCCGGGTAGCCAGGTATCCAAACTTCAGGAAAAGTCACGAGCTTGGCTCCATTTCTTGCTGCCTCTTGGATGAGCGTACACGTCTTGAGGACGGATTTTTCGAGGTTCAACCATTCTGGTTCAGACTGAGTGACGGCTACACGAACAGTATCAGACCTGGTATCATTTACAAGTGTTTCTGGATGCATAGAAGACGAGCAAGTGTGCCGGTAATTTGACGACCGCGACTACCAAGACGATCTCAAGAACAGAAATGCACAGAGCATTGGAGCAACGGGTCGGACCAGGTGCATGACTACCCAACGATACCTATCGACGCACTCGAGATAGGCGCTTAACGGAATTCCTTATCTCCACTATCGAACGTGGATCCACGATAGAGTGGGGCTGGTCACGCCGCCGAAACTGGCCTTATCCCGTAGGTACACTTTATCCATGCGCAATTACACGTGAAAGCCAGCGCCACAAGTCTCGAGCTCGGGCCCGAGGTCTTACCGTAGCAACCTGGAATACTAGCTAGGTAGCGCCTGGGGCTGCAGCTGAAGAACATTATTAAGATACATATGCATGAAAATAATTGAACATATATACATATATAAGGCTCTCGATCCGTGCTATATACGGCGACCATGAAAGAATTCAATTCCTGAGGACCAACAAATTTCTACTGTGCTATATCAGGTCAGAGTGCCGAATGCATGCTGTAGCACAACACCACAGGATATTAAGCATTATCGATGTCAAGAGAATCATGCAGTCTGTAGCCACGAATTATCCCGCCAGAAGCGCAACATTTTGTCGACCAATGCTTGATCAGGTGCACGGACTGCTGTGAGAGTTGCGCTGTTTCGCATTGTCGTGCCCGTCTCAAAGACAACCGACGCTTTTGTGCTCACCGGTCCACCATATTTGTTCGTGAAGAAGTCCAAAAGCTTGATTGTAGGATTTAAACCAGGATCTTGTTCGCTTTGTCCCAAGCGCTCGAGCCATTGGTGCTGGCTTACAGTTTCGAAGCGAAGACCTGCATTCCGAAGCATAGGCAAAAAATCGGTCGTCCAATTGAAGGTTTGCGGATTTACGACATGGTATATGCCCGATGCTGACTTTGTCTCGCTGTGGCAAAGCTCGATCATAGTCTTTGCGACCATGTCACTAGGCAACCAAGCGAGCGTATCATTCAACCCAGGTAAGGCACCAGTAACGTTAGCAGAACGAATCATGAGTGGGATAGCCTCTGTGGCATTCCATTGACCTTGTTGTGTATCTGCAACAATCTGTCCAACACGAAAGACATACGCGTCAATGTGAGCTTCCTCTCGTGCTCGCTTGCACAGAACTTCAGCTACCAACTTCGAGCGCGCATAACCCATCTCTTGTGCATTATGTAGATCGCTTGAGATAGTCTCACGTACTGGGCTATCAGCCCTGACTGCCGCTGAAACCGAAGAGACAAAATAAAGAGACGCGGAAGATGACGAGCAGAAATCGAGGAGATTGCGCAGGCCACGGATTTGATTTTCGAAGGATGACACTCCCATGTTGAAGTTTACTGGCCAGGCGTTGTGTATAACTAGGTCGACTGAACCTGTCAAGCTCATGAAAAGTTCTCTCTCCAATCCGAAATCAAGTTTTGATACATCGGCTGCATAGGAGGTGACTCGTGTAGCATCATAGTCCAATCGTCGAACATGCATCGAACTGGCTGTCCGTGCTGTTGCAAGATCATGTGAAGCCGCTCGATTTAAGCAGAAGACCTGTTCGATATTGTTTTGCTTCAGCAAGGCGCTTAGCAGATAGGCCCCCAGTGATCCAGTCACGCCTGTCAGTAGGACCTTTCTGGGAGCAGGCGACTGCTGCATTTGATTTTTTGATTTCGTTGTGGAGTCGAAGAAACCATATCTTGTGATTAACTGCTGCATAATATCGAGTTCAGAAATCTTCTTTTGTGTGTGGCCGTCGCGTAACCCTATCAAGTATTCGGACAAGGCTACAGCATTTGGGTACTCAAAGCAAATGTTTGCAGTAACTTGTGCAGCATTGCCCCCCAAATCCAGTGTCTTGATTATCAAGGTATACAATCGATATGCAGATAATGAATCAAGGCCGATAGCGAAGAAGTCAGAGTCTGATCGGAGTAATTGCTTTGATTCGGGATCAATCCGAAGGATAGCATACAAGGATTGCACCAACCAATTTATGGTTTCGTCGCGATCCAATATTTGTAAGTCGCCAGGTGAAATTCGTTCTGCATCTTCATAGATCGAAGCTATCAGTGTAGCATACTTCTTGTAGAACGCTGCACGAATGACGGTACCCTTGTCCGTCTTTGGACAGTCAGTGATCGCGTTTGATCGAAGCACTCGAATATGTGCTCTATCGATTCGCGCATAGTACTCTGCTCGCTCGTTTGCGATAGTAATCGTTGAATGCACGACTTGCAGGTACTCATCCTCAGTGAGAGCATCGAAGCCTTGGTTTGGCACAATGATCAGACCTGCACTCACTTGTCCGACACCAAAGACGATTGCTTCTGCGACGTGCTTATCAGTTCTGATGGTATGCTCAAATTGAACCGGATTGATTTTTTCTCCACTAACTAGAACGATCCAGTCGTCCAGCCGTCCGACGTACTTGAATCGATCTGTCTTTGTCGGGTGGGGTACAAATAAGTCGCGCGTAGCATAGCTGCCATCTGCTTGATTCGAAACGACTTTGCTTTTCCATCCATCAGCGATGACACATTCGAGAGCATCTCCGTGAGGCACCCAACGTAGGAAATGTAAGAGTTCTGAACTCGGTCTCACGTAGTTCCATTCGTCATCGCCTTCTGGTCTGAAGGATGTCATGAGTTGTCCAACCTCTGTTGCGCCGTAATGAGACACGAGATTCACTCCACCGGCCACCAGGCGATTTCCAAGGTCATCAGGACATGAGGAGCCGCCAAACATGACAATTTTGAAGGAGGACAATAACTCTATGCCATCAGGTGTGTCTGTAAGCACTTTCAGAGCATAGGGTACGCCGTAAAATATCTCTAGTTCTGATGAAAGGAATCTGAAGGCTGCACCAAGCTGTCTTGCGGTCAGTGGTAAGCAGGGATTGTAGAAGTACAAAGTCTTTCCAGAAGTCAATGCACGATAAAATGATGAGATGCCATGGTTGTGAAAGAGTGGTAATGTGATGAAGCCAACCATACCGAAATTGTTGGCCACATTATGTAGAAAGTTCTTGTGAATATTCCTAATTGGTTTCGGAAAGCCGGTTGAACCAGATGAGTGTATTATATGACAGCTTTTTGTTGTCTCAAAGTCCTGGTCCAAAATTGGTCTACAACATTTCGTGGTGGTGCCGTCTAGTACGACTGATGTGGATCAGCAAATCGAAGCCACGAAGTAGCTAGATTGGACTTACCAGAACAATTGCAATAGTCCGTGTATCCAAGCATCTTCACAAGCAGAGTATCGGGATGAAGATCCTGTATCGATAGCGAGAGCGTTTCGAAACCACTCGCAGCCACGATAGCACCACAATTCGTGGATACCATGAGACTCGCAATGGCTGCTGCGCTCAATCTATTTGAGAGGAACAGTACTGTGAGACCAAGCCGACCGAGCGCAAACTGCGTGACCACATAGTCCAGGTCGCTAGGTCCGAGAATGGCTACGACCTTCTCTGGACTATCGCGACCTCTCGGAGATAGATTCTGTGCGTAGAGGTTCGCAGCATTCTCTGTAAACTCATCGAGCTGCCGAGCTGTATATGTTTCGTAGCTTACAACGTCAGCTGTTCTAGGAAATGCAGCTATGCCAGCGTCAGGAATCTGCGACGCTCGCAAGCGCAAAAGCTCGTCGAGTGTTCTTGGCGATTGCTGTAGCGGTGCCACCATTGCGATTCCGAAGCCCAGCACGTCTAATCAATGCTTGGTCCACAAGTGTTCGTTATGATGGAGCAATGGCCCTTCGCTAATCAATAACGTCAACAAACTGGTCAAACTTGGTGTATACTTGCAAAGCTTATATGTTCGCGCTGCTCGCCACGGTATTGTAAAGTGTCTTTCTGGCACGGCATTCGTTGTTGATAGCGAATTGCATTCCGGAACTTATGGTCAAACATCCCTCGGATAAATCTGCAGTTCAGTATAGTACCACCACAAGCTTGAACGTAGCGTACCTGTCTTTCGAATTCCAGTCGCGCAGTAGACGATCGGAAAAGCTATCTCACGGAGCTAAGAGCGGAAAACGAATTCTGGGGAACACGGATATTGTGCTGACGATGATCGGAAATGCTCAAGTTAAAAAGAACGGTTTTCCGGATTTGTGGAGATTCAAATCTTGATTAAAAGCCTGCTTGTGGCGTGGATGTCATGCGACACCACAGGGCTGAAGCCAGAAGCTTGTATATGATTGACGGATCTCATTGTTCTCTACGTATACGGGCATATCCGAGTGACCGCACAAATGTCCACGGAATCACAGCACCAAGTTCCGCAACAATGCAATTGCAGGCTGTGTGCGAATCTAGACTCGTCTACTCCCGTGATCGTTGTCGAGCGCGAACGTGAATGCTTCGGGTCGCGCAAGCGATGAAATTTAACATGTCAGCTTCGAGCAATTGCAACCACACATGCTTAGCGATATTGAATTTTCGCTTGTTCGTGGAAAATGAGTGCTTACAACTGCCGACGCTTGGGCGGCACCTGGAATAGTAGATTTGTGAACCAGATCATGCTGCCGCGAAGATCAATACATAGATATAGCTACGAAAGGACGAAGCGACCAGAGAACATACTTGCCATCATGAATCGCATACAATGCAAATTGTACTTGTAGTTGAGGATAACAGGCCATTTATTTGTATGAGGGACGCAATGCTACAGCAATCTATCGGGGTTGTTCGCTTGTATTGAGGTGCTTAAATGCCGGCAAACTTTGCCAGATTACTTTCTTTTGTCGCCTGGGAATGTGCGACGGCTGAGACCTCCTCATCCGAGGTTTCTTCGAAGATGTTATCACCCCAGTTTTTCGGAAAGTTGAAGCGCTTGTGCTTGTCCATACCGTTCAGCTTCTCAAAGGTTTCCCGTGGTAGCTGAAAGTCCTGGAAGTTTGACTTGATGCGACCCTCTGACACAGACTTGGGCAGACAGACAGCACCACGCTGTATGCTCCAGGAGACCAAGAGTTGAGCTGCGTCCCGACCGTGCGCTTTCGCCAGAGAAATTATTGCCTCGTCATCAATGCATCGTGGTTCACCCGTCTGATTGTTGCCCAGAGGGGAATAAGCCTCTACAAGTATGCTCTTTGATCTACAGAACTCGAAAAGCTCAGGCTGCTGTAGCCATGGATGAGCTTCTATCTGGTTGACTGCCGGCACGATTGTCGTTGCAGCTAATAGATCCTTAAGTTTTCGTAGATTGAAGTTCGAAACGCCGATGGATTTCACTTTGCCACTTTTCACAAGTGCCTCCATTGCTTTATATGTCTCAATGTAGCTGACATTCGAAAGCTGAAAGACGCCGTCGCTTGACAATGGAAACCATTTGTCGCCAGATTCGAAAGCCGTGGGCCAGTGCATGAGGTACAAATCAATGTAACCAGTCTTGAGATCCTTTAAAGTCTTATCGAGTGCGGCCTCTACGTCCGATGGATCGTGTTTCGTATTCCATCTAGATTATCACTTGTCAGTGATTTCATCTCCACTGTCCCAATTCATAACTCACAATTTGGATGTTAGGAATATTTCATTACGAGCGACTCCTGAGGCCGCGATACCTTCGCCAACCTCATTTTCATTACGATATATTGCAGCACAATCAATGTGTCTGTAGCCGCTTCTCAAAGCAGCTTCTACTGCTGTCTTGACCTCATTTGGTTTAGCCTGCCAAGTTCCCAGGCCCACGGCTGGGATTGTTTTGCCATTGTTCAAAGTAAAAGTTTTGCCTGAAGACATCTTCGAATAATGAATACAAAACCGAAACCGATACTCACTGACCGTAGAGGTCGCTATTTATTCGCAGCATTGTGACTTTAGCAAAGTTGCTACAGCTGTTCTCGGTCGTTGAGTTAATGTCGGATATGTTCAACTGGAAGCGGAAAAGCAAATGAACCGACGGCTGACTGTTCTCGCCGGAGAAGTGAAGACATTTCCGCCGATGACCCACAAGCGTGGTTTGGCATATGCGGGGACTGTCAGCATGGGGAAATCTTGCGAGGCAGGGGTCCGCTTCCGCAGCACTAATTCCGGGGTAAACACCAATCACCGCCATTCATTCCCCAGTCTCCACTCATCTCCACAGCGCTCCCACGCGGGCCAGACCCCGGACTGCTGGACTGGCAGACAAGTGGCGGATGAGTACAAATCCGATTCGAGGTTGGAGGTCGAGTGGTGGTCGTCCACTCCAGAGCTCAAGCCCCGTGGTTGTCTGGGCTTTAGGTGGTTGAATTTGAGGACTTATGCACAACTACCAAACCAAAAGTGCAGGGTACAAATTCGCCCTGGGATCCTCTTCTTCGTAATCAATTAAGTTCGCAGACTACCAGCCTAACGAAATCACTTCTCGTACCTGCCATAGTTGTCTACTTGCAGTGCGACCTCAATAGGAAGTCACGATGGCGACTCACACACAGGACATTGGCAAAGAGGCCTCGGCCTTTGAGCACCATGAAATGGCTGTCCACGAGCAGAAAGAGGCCTCAATCGATTCGAGTGGTCAGCAGGTCTGGGACGAACCACGATTCGAAAATATGAGTCTCGATGAACAAAAAGCTTTCAATACCAAGTTGGTACGAAAAGTAGATTTAGTCTTGATGCCAACACTCATTCTCATCTTCATCTTCAACATTTTGGACAGAAGCAACATCAGTCAAGCCAGATTGAAGGGTCTTGAGAAAGACCTCAAACTCACCGACACGCAATTCGACACATGTATCTCTATCCTCTTTGTTGGGTATCTATCGTTTCAGCTTCCGTCCAACCTGATTCTCACTCGAGTGAGACCAAGTCGCTATCTACCATTGGTTATGGTCATATGGGGCACCATCTCTGCGTGTACCTCCAAGGCCAGGAACTACACCGATCTCGTCCTTATTCGTTTCTTCCTAGGTTTTGCTGAGGCACCATTCTTCTCTGGCGCCTTGCTCATTCTGTCTGCTTGGTACACGAGAAGGGAGATGGCCCCACGAATTGCAATCATGTACAGTGGAAATACGCTTGCCAATGCCTTCGGCGGTCTCCTTGCTGCTGGTATCCTGAAAGATCTTGAGGGCGCGCATGGCATTCGTGGTTGGAGATGGCTCTTCATCATTGAGGGTGTCTGTACTGTGGGCCTGGGACTCGTTGCCTTCTTCATCCTGCCAAACTTCCCGGCGGATACAAAATGGTTGAGTGAGCAAGAGCGACGCTTCTGTGCCTGGAGATTGACTGTTGATGCGAATGGCGAAGAGGACCAAAAATCGTCCATCGGAGCAGGGGTTCTGGCTGCCGTAACTGATCACAAGGTCTGGATCCTCGTCGCCATCCAACTTTGTCTCTTGACATCACAAACCTACAGTTTCTTCTTTCCCACGATTGTCAAGACACTTGGAAAGGATACAACCACCACTCTCCTGCTTACTGCTCCGCCGTACTTTGCCGGATTCATTACCTCCATCATCAACAGTTTCGTGGCGGCAAAGACTGGAAAGCGAACAATTCTGATTGTCTGGCCCCTTGTCGTCGCCGCCATCGGTGACATTATCGTCATCTCAACCCTCAAGACTGCACCACGATACTTTGGAATGTTCCTCATGGTTATTGGATCATACTCGGCTTTCAATGTTGTCCTTTCCTGGGTGAGTGCGACCATCCCACGACCACAAACCAAAAGAGCCGTCTCGCTCGCCATGGTCAACATGATTGCAAATTGCTCCAACATCTACGGTTCTTACTTCTTCCCAAGTAAATCCGGACCCAAATACCGTAAGGGAGGTATCGCGCTCATCGCTTTCTCCATGGCAGGAGCCTTACTGGCGTGCATTCTCGGAGCTATCCTCCATCGTGAAAACAAGAAGAGTGAGGCACTTGAGCGACAAGACGGCGTGAAACGATACAAGTACTTGATTTAGATGTTTTCCTCCAGAGGCTCACGAGCGACTGGGATAACCCTCTTCTTGTTCGCGCTTCTGCCAGCGCAGACAATATGTGTATCTGTTCTCTAAAATTGTCAATAGTCCTACATATCTGCCAATACATTCACTGTTCTGTTTGCAATGTTCATACACTATAATACATGGCTGCGTTAATGTGCTAGCTATGAGCGGAATATCGAGTAAAACCTCAGGTTGTCGTGGAGATTACATATGCCTCAAGCATGTCAGCTGGACTTTGGAAGAAGCCGGAATTGTGGTATATGGGCAAAAAACCATTCTCGGGCTCCTGCATAGCGTGGTGTCGGGTATTTCCATCCGTACCCGTAGTCTGGCAAATGGCAAACGTTTCATCAAACCAAGACCAGTCAAAATCGACTGTACTATCTGCCACGGCATTCTGTGCCTGTGGAGCGTTATCACGAACAGCGTTCCGAATATTCTGGACAACCTTGAAATATAGATCTGTCACTCGATTGATTCGTCCAACTGATTCGAGAAACAACATGCACGATCTGATCGAGCTGTCCAGAGACGTGTACCGACTATCCTTGGGGTGTAATTGCGAGGTCGACACGATCATGACCAGCGATGCAGAAAAGGCAATGTAGGAAGTGAACCAGAAGCCGAATGTATAATGTCCGGAATCATGAATCTGTCGCACAGCTGTCGCAATACTCTGAGCTGCTTTCAGTGCTTGGTCTTGCGCTTGTGAGACAAAGCTGGGATCGAGCGACGGGGCAGGCGTTCTTAGAACGACATATGACCGATATAAAGATAGAATAGCATGCCAATAGGCGAGATTGAGGACGCTAGCCTGACGCGCATAAGTAGGCAGCAAAGGCAGTCGACCTCCACTATGTGGGTTCAGGTAAGCTGGCAAGTACTCGGCCCAGTCATTTACTCGATCCCTCAGACCCATGATGAGTTGTTGACGATGCGAAAAATCCTTGCAAGTTGGGCCATAGATTTCTGAAGTGATGGCTCCTACTATTTTTGCCAACTTGAAATGTGCCAAAGCCGCTGTCATCAAGCACGGAGCCGATGAGCCGAGCCCATACACTTCGTTCTCCTGTGTGTCTGATACCAGGCTGGGTAATTCCGCATCAATGTCGCGATCCTGAAAAGCATTTGGTCTGCCCAGCATAGCCGAGAGGTATCGATCGAGGCAGTACGCGCACCAAAATAGTCTTCGGCCGTCCTCAGCATCGAAGTGTGTCGAAAAGTCCGATTTTGTGGCACGATGCAAGCCAATCGCTTGTAATGAGCGAGCAAGACTTCCAACGGCCATCCATGCTTCAGCAAACATCGACATCGTGAGATAGTAAAGACAGGTCAGGAACTCAGCCTGAGCAGAGACGATTGAGAAAGTCCTGTTGCGGGCTATTCGTAAGCGTAGGGCCTCACGATGCAATTTAGAGGCTAAATCCTTATTGTTGAAAGAAGCATCAGCACCATCGGGCGTGCGCTCATAGATCACTCCGAGAGCATAGATGGCATAGAAAAGTCTGTCTTGATCTCGCAGAGTACTATCTGCAGGTGATGAAAATCGCTGATTCATCGCTCTCATAACACGAGTACGATGTAGCAGTCGATACGTTGGCATGGCGAAGTCGAAATACGTGTTTACCCAAGCTATCGCTGTATCGTACGCTGGCGCTTCGATGGCAGGATAGTTTGTTTCAAGAGCTTCTCGTCG
This sequence comes from Taphrina flavorubra JCM 22207, assembly GCA_000836175.1. NCBI lineage: Eukaryota > Fungi > Ascomycota > Taphrinomycetes > Taphrinales > Taphrinaceae > Taphrina > Taphrina flavorubra. The sequence goes on along the minus strand of DF819242.1, from coordinate 189,069 downwards.
TGAGAACCTCTCCTCCGCCATCAGACTGTCTTCCGCGGCATTTTGATCCACCAAGATGTTTCTCAAACTCGACGAGAAGGACATACCACTAGCATCACCAAAATACTGGCTTCTATTGGACTCCTGGCCAAATTCGGATCTGTAATGTGCTGTAGGAGCTCTTTCATCACGTAAATTAGACTCTAACTGCACGGTAGAGGACGCTCCGGGTGTGATGGAAATAAAACCGTTGTTGCTCGTCGATTCGTACCTTGAAGGATAAGGCTCAAGGGTTTCAGGTGTCGCAGGAGTTGCAGAGCCAAGATACGGGCTGGGATGTGCGTTGGAGCGAGGAACACTTGGTAAGCGGCCTCTGTTGTATGGTAGAATATACTGGCAGGCTTCTTTAACGCGAACGCACCGGGAGCAAGGATATTGCCCATCACACTTCGCCTTCAGTCTAACAATTGTTAATCAGAGGGCTCCGTTCACATTTCTCCACGAACCTTTTGCAAGTGTCGCATGCCCTAGTCACTCGCGTCCTGCCTGAAGACTGTTTGCGCGCTCTCCGCGCTTCGCGATCGTCCGTAGGCGTCATAATGGCAAAGTGCCGTCAAGATTATTATGGGATCGCTGAGAGCTGAACGACGAGTATCCCATCTTGCAGTATTGCGATCTGCTGAGATAGCATTGATCAATTCTTCTGCAAAAGGTCTTACAATAGCCTTTCATTAAGGTCTTGGACTCCTGACGACCGAGTTAGTCTTTGCGGAGTGCTCACAACTCGCGGGGTCTGCCTTGCGAATTTACAACTGTTTTGCGGGAACTGTACCACGGCTCCGTTTGGTTAGTGGCTGGAAAATAACCACATCTCTACAGCAGAAATCATTGGTGTTATCCAATATTTGCAAGGCGTGAGTGCACAGCTGCAATTGCGAACACAGCAGGCTTGATTGTCTCAAACACAAGAACAGTGGAGGCTGTTCAGCATCATGATTTACACTGCTGCTGGTCTCTACCGTTCACTTTTGACCTCCAGTCTGAGGGTTGTACATGTATTAATGGTTCAAGTTCACACACTTTGCATGATCAGCATCTGCCATGTCTTTCTGACATCTCTGTACACTGCCCTAGTATGCATAGCGCCAAACTCGCTGATGCGCAGGGAGCGGATCAATAACAAGCTTGCGGTGCATATGTCATGACTACATGTTTTTTTTTCTCAATTTTCCAAGCTATCATCATCCGAGTCTGCTATCCGACGCTTCAATTTCCTGCTCTTGCTCACGTTCTCTGCAATCTCGGGAGAATTGCCTCTCTTCGGCGTCATTACTGCTTCTTCCTCTTCGGAGCCCTCAGCATCGTCCTCATACACGATGGATTCGTCTTCACTATTGAGTTCCTCATCCGATTCATGCCGAGGTTTCTTCGAATTTCGTTCCCTATATTTGGCTGAGCCGGCGTCTTTGAGAGCTTGCAGCCTGTTCCGCCCCGCAGTGTCTTCGTCTTCCTCATCATCCTCGACGAAGCCGTCATCATTATCATCAGCATAACTTTGCCGCACATCATTGAGTTCTTCATCGGAGTCGTCCAGGTAGCGTGCAGTCAACTGTGTTCGGTCCCGGCCCGCGTTCGATTGACCCATCACTCTGGCTTTCTGATTGTCTAACCTGCGACGTGCCTTCTGCTTCTCGTTGTCAGCCTTGATGGCTTGTTTCTGGAAATCTGCAGGATCAATCATCTCAGTATGAAGCTTGACAGTACGGCCTTTCGAACTGATTGCTCGACGTGCAATATCTGCTTTCAGCTCAGCATGTGATTTAGAGGACAATCCATATGGTTGAAAAGTCATGGAATTCGAGAACCTTTGGATGCCTCGCAAAAGACCTTCCTCAGCATGCATTAGAGTAAGATAACTGTGTTCTCTCGACATGTTCTTGATGGGTACATCAAAAAGTTCCTCCCCGACCTGTAATGACATCGTCCCGTCACTCCATCGCACGAAGCGTGCGTTACTCTGCCGTTCCTCATCGCCACTTGGGAGTGTTCTCTGTCTCCAACGCAGTGTGTTTACAAGAGACCGCTTCTTCGTCATTCGCTCGTCATTATCCGCCGTACTTGCCGTGGCTTGTTGAATTTCTGTCAAGAGCAGATCTGCATCATATGGTAACGGATTGATGTCCAAGAATGATGGTAATTTGGCAAGATATATGTTTTCAGAGTCACTTTTCGGTGCTCGCAGATTAGGGACAACAAGTTCAGTCAACACCTCTTCTGTCTGCTCCTCGAGTTGGCCAACATGCTTATTGTTCTCGGAGACCTGCTCGTCGCCGAATAAATCGTCTTGTTCTGATAGAGGTTCATCTGAGTTATCGTTCGGTACTCTATTTGTGTCTGACTGAACGACGACTTCATCACCAAACAAGTCCTCAACCTCGGAGGACATCGATAATTTGCAGACGCCCGATGTAGTGTCGTCTATGAGGCTGTGAAGCAGTTTTCAGAGCAACCTGAATGTTGTTGTAGAAACTAATGACTGCCGGTAATGTACGATCAGCGCGTGGTCATTAGATTATTCAGAACGTGTAGCATAAGATGTCAGTATTGACGAGCAGGATACCCGATCAATGGCGTGCTATCAGCGGTATCATACATATGGGACCGAGCGCATGCGTGCACAACGAGCTCGCAATATCAATATCGTACTGGAAGTACAAGAAACCTAAGCGGCTGGAAGCTCAGCGCTTTCTCGGGCCGGCTTGCCTCACTCAGGTGGCACGACGTCGAGGACTAACCTGCGACCGTTGCACGGGGTATGTCTCCACAGTACAGTACGTAGACCATCGACACCGATACATAACATTCGAGCTCTCGCAAGCGTATCTCGTTACATCCGTACGGGATACAGTTCAAGCTTACCTCCTGTTAGCACGATACGCTGCAATCCACATTGTCTCGAACTCCTGACAGCTGTGTTCTCACTTGTTGCATTTTCATCCGGATAGGCTGTGCTCATACAACGACAAACTTCTTGGCATAATCAGACAAACACTCAACTTTCAGTGTCTCGAGTGGTATGCCGCCTCCACGTAAGTGCAGAAAGTATATCACTTTGTATGTGTGACTAATGCCGCATTAGCGCCCCCTCCGTATGTCGCCATACTCGGAAGTCTATCAATACTGACACTCGCAACAGTCCTCCAGGTCCTGGCCCTCCTGGCCCGCCACCACCTCGTAACACGTCACGTATATTACGAAGCAAAGAGTATTGACTTTCTAGCAAATTTGGGCTCTTCACGGGGTGCTTTGCCTGATCGAAAAGGTTTGCTTGGTGACATCGCCAAAGGCAAGCAATTGCGGAAAGCGGTCACGAGTAAGTACGCTCTGAAATCAAGCGAAACTAATCCTATTCACACGTTGTAGATGATCGTAGCGCACCTCAAGTTGGAGGCGGTGTAGTGTCAAGCAGTCATGGAGCACCTAGCATCGGCCGCCCGCCGGTCGTGCCCCAAGGCCCAGCTGCTGGTCCATCAATTCCAGCTGAGAGCCACGTACCATCTGCACCACAGCTTGGCGGACTCTTCGCAGGCGGTATGCCAACTCTAAGAAAAACATCAAGGAGTAATATGAACGTCGGCGCAGATAGCGAAGTGCCCAACAATGACCTAGGAGATCGTAGGTCGACTACCACCACGACAATCAACAATGCGCAAGGACCAGGTCGATTACCGTACGTGATCTAGGACGGACTTCAGAAACTGCTGACACAACTAGACCCAAGGCGCCCGTGACAAGACCAAATGTTAACGAACCATCTCATATTGCTAGACCGCCTGGAATACCACCTGCACCGCCTGCACATCCTGCACCACCTGCATTACCAACAAGTAGTGCACCTCCAGCACCCCCGCCTCCTATACCAGTCTCGAAAACAACGAATGGCGCATTGGCTCCTGTATCTGCTAAGCAGGCACCGTCTCGACCAAGTCCCAGTGACCGAGCTGCTCCACAAAGGTCCTTCGAGATGTCGAGTAATGAATCTTATCAAAGCTTGCCATCCCTTCCGTCAGCTCCACCGCCACCTCTTCCAACGAGTGCCTCGCCAGCTCCACCACTGCCTCGAAGTCCTGCGCCCGCCCCACGATCCGTTCCAGCTTCGACGACGACTCCGGCACCACCGAGCATGAAAATACCAAACGCAAGACCGACCTCGACCGCTTCAGCTCTGGATGGTCTTCAGGCTGCCCTAGCAGATCGAAGTGGCAATCGTGCCAGTCATTCGTCTGTCGAGAACATGCCATACACCTCGAATGCAGAACCATCACCCATACAAAGAAACGAGAATGGTCTCGACAGTGCCGCATATTCCTTGAGAGCTCAGCGTGTCAAACGTGTGGATGATAGCAGGTACAAATTTCAACCTGATAATGCTTTGCCGATCATCAGACCTTTCACGAATTGTGCCAAACACTATCGAAGTGGACGTCCTCAGGGTTCCACTGTGCCGCTCGACCTGAGCGAATTGCGGTGATGAAAACGTATCAAGAGACAGTTATGTGTAATTTAGTATCGAATTTTGAAGCAGAATGAGATCGCAGTTGTGATGGAGTCCATATGAACCACGAATCAAGCGCCAATTGTTGGACCTAACTTTTGACCTGCCAAGTACTCCACTTCAAGCCCCGGATGGGCGAGATTCAGATTCGCCCGTTTGTGGAACAAAGCCAAGTGGAAAGTGATCAAATGCAGTCCTCGACATTGACAACAAGCATCAGTGCTTATTGCTCTGCTTGATAAGGTGTCCATTTCAGCTTTCCCTGGCGTGAGCCTTGCCAAGCTTGAGGCTGCTGGTTCGCACGGCGGTGATCGCCCGCTGTCTCTAGAGGACTAGCCATGACGAGCCGTTCGCGACGGCAAATCAAGATCGAACAGTCTGTACACTCTGCGATCAGCCCTGTGGTCCCCAGTGACGCTTCAGACTCATCTCGGACGTTCTTTGATGCTATTTTGCCATGGATGGCAGGCTTTGAGAAGCGTTACCATCCACAAGAGCATGAGACAGATGTCGTGAAATGTATCTGCAACTTTAGTTGTCCGGACGAGGAGGTCAGTGATGCTGTGGCGTAGAGACGATAAAGCTGACAGGTCTAGGAATCTAGGGAAATGGTCCAATGTGATCGTTCGTGCGCCCGAGTCGTGTCAAGTGTCCCGATTCTGATGACATTGATAGAGTGTGGGAACTGGCAACATATTCCTTGCTTAAGGATTCCTCGGGAGAACATCCCAGCGGACTATGTCAGCCAACTTTGATGGTGCCCTTGACTGCCACTGACGCTCTTTAGTTCTGTCATCTGTGCTTACCCGGCAATCACAAGCACCTTTTCGAGACCAAGATCACAGGCACGATCACTACCATTCGGAAGCGTTCCAAGAAGAGGAAAATGCCAGACACAGAAGCGAGGCGGGACCATCAAACCAAACGTGCTCGTACCGTGCCCCGGAATCGCGCTACACGCGGGGAGGCAGCATCCAGCGATCGCGTATCAAGTATTGCGAATCTGGACGACGATCTGGATGAAATTCGTGAGAAGACATTTCGGCACATTACAAACGACACAAGTAGCACAAACGAAGCGGCACAATCTTCTCAAACTCATACAAGCACATCAGGAGAAGTTAACGCAGAAGACCATGGTTCAGTAGTGGCGGAGAAGGAGTGTGCACACAAACAGAGTCCGCCAATGGAGTCTGATTGTGGTTCGTGTCTCGCCCGCCAGATAACCATACCGAACCCGTCATCGGCCTCTGACGCTGAGCATGCCATTTTCTCGAAACATGAACTCACCAATCGAATCAAATTTCCAATCTCAAAAGTAGTCAAATCAGTCATGGACACGAAACTCAGGTAAGTCGTCTTTTACGACCAGGAAGTCTTTCTCCATGTGAGCCTGTGCTTTTGACGCATGGTGTGCAGCTCCACTGAGTCTAGTGAAGCGGTTGCCGCTCATCTGCACACACAAAAGGCGCAAACTGTGCTACTTATCAATGGAGACTCTTCATAACGTTGTACGACAAAGAACTCTTGCAAAATCGGAATCTAGTGCTCCGATTGTAGATGCATCTCTGATGTACGATCTATATTTAGACTGTGTGAAGGTTTGTGTAAATTTACGATAAGACTCACAATTCGAATGGAGCATCCAATCTGTCGTGATGTGAGGTACGAACGTTAAGCTTGTTGGAAAGTATGCTGAGAATGAAGGAGTGTGAACATTTGCAATTAGATATGCTTTTGTGTCATGCTTGGGGGATGCTTTTGAAGTGCGGTTAGCACTTGATGACTATGAGTCGAGTAACAGAGTAATGTCTTATGAAACAGCTTTGCCAGAGCGTACCACTGACGATGCCGACTGCAACTATGCCGGCAGACCTCGAGATTCGAGCCGGAGCTGATTGCGTGGTATACGATGACGTTCTCAAGGATCCCAAATTAGTGCATCCGTTGTGGTTGAAGGCAGGACTTCTGCTGCAGGAGTCTTCTTGTTCTTCGAGACAGTCTTCCAATCCTGTGATTCCCATGCATTGTTGGCAACTGGCGACAATGCATTGCTCGGCGATCTGGCTTGTTCAGCTAGCCTTTGTGCTTCTCGTATCTTTTGGTGCTGACGCAGGGCTGCCGCTTGACGCTCATCAGCTTCAGCTTTCTCTGCTTTGGCCTTGAGCTTCTTGGCAGCGTTTTGTCGTTGCTTCTTCGTCAATTTTTCATCTACCTTTTTGGGCTTCTGCTGCGTTTTTTGGCTGTCACTCGTCGTCTTGCTGGAAGGGATGATCTTGAGCGTCCGAGGAAGCGAATTGTTGCCAAACGACAGCATATCATCGATAGCGTGCGAGCTTGTAGCCTGACGTGATTCTACATAGGTAATTGGGACACCGGGCGCGTCTTTGTCCTCGCTCTTTGATGGCTGAAGTTCCACAGATGACCCTGAAGAACCATTGATTGTGGCCATCCTGCTACTTCGCATACCTATAGGCGTTGATGTCTTCCTCGGTCTACTGTAAGCTGTTAGAAACAACTTATCCTTGATCTCTTTGGGTATAGCTAGGACGTACCCGTTCATGACATTTTCCACAGGATCGTCAGAATCGTGACCACTCTGATTCTTGGCCTGCGTATTTGAGGTACTTGACGTTTTGTTTGCTGCTGGCCTCTTGCTTGCGGCATGTTTAGCTTGTGTTTTGTCCAACACCGTGTCCGCCTGAGCTCTTTTATTGTCTATTGCAAGCTTACTTGCTGTGCCTCTAGGTGACTGTGTGCTCTTAGACTCGGTAGTGGATTCTTGATTACTATTGGAGATGATCTTTGAGTCTCGCCTGCTGTTAGTGTGCCGCGATTGTTTCTTAGGACGTTTCGAAGCTCCATCCCCTGTATTCGACTCCTGAATGAAAGGGAGAGGTATCGAGCGTGGAACTCCATTGAACGCGAAATATCCAAGGAGAATCACGAAAAAGATCGTCCAGCTAAGAAGAGGATTCATCTCTACCCTCGCTGATGAGGTGCAAACACTCTCGATAGAGGCTGTTTGTTGCCATGAAATATCAATCTACGCTAATGGGTAGTAAGAGGGCTCTGGTGGGATGGATACGCATTCGCGCGCGCGTTCATCATTGTCCCAGCAGCTGCGCCTCACCGGATGCTCCACGTGAGATCACGGAGCCTGCGCGACTTTATCATCGTGTTTGTGTATGGTAAAATTACGATATCAATGGCAATCGGATGTACCCCACAAACGCCAAAGAACGAGTGATGGGCGAGTTTGTCCTTCGAAGCATAGTCAGGTGCTTGCTTTACGGAGCTTGAACTTTGTATAAACCATCGGGAAGGCGCGACATTGGTTTCCGCCGTCTACACAACAAGAAACTTTCAGTGCAAGTGATTACGATCCTCCAAGCACGACCTCAAGCATGAATTGACCATAAGTCTTATTGATTTCGAAGTCAAACCAGATCAAGTTTATGGTACAACTGGAAAATCGTCCGTCTTGACTAGCTCAGTATTAATCTCGTCGATCGGTCCACGATTCGAATTGCCCGTCCATCGCAACGCCTTGTAGAGACAATAGAATTATCTCACAGGACGCTTCAAACATGATATCACTGGTGGGCATCATCGGCAGACAAGACAAACCACTATACCTCAAAACCTATGAAAACGACAGGTACTCGGATGTTCGTCTGATCGAGTTGGCTTTTGCGGCTTGTGATATCTTTCGCGAACGAATGGAAATGAAAGTCAAGCTTAATGACAACTACTTTGGACGTCTGATTGCTCTTGACGGCATCCTACTCTTTGGCGCTATGAGCAATACTCAGATACGCTTCGTCATCGCGTTGCAGGATGAATCGGTATATCTGAACGAAAGCAAGGTTCGCCATGTCCTTTCTGCAATTCAAGCAGAGTATACCAGAGCAGGTGAATTTCGAAATAGCATCACACCACGAAACCGATAACTAATCAAGATAGTAATGAATCCTTTCCACCTCGCACGAGTGGATGAGAACGGCCCGATCATCAGTCCTAATATGGATCGAGCGATTTCGGGAATTGTTGCCTCGTGGTCAGGATCCTAAAGACATTGTGATAAAATTGGTTTATTGCAATTTTGGACGGTAGCGCATGGCACTGGCGGTGTATGACACTGTTGCATCAGATGAACACACGTCCACAGTGCCGGGGTGTCCCCATAGAACATCTCTGAGACGTCTGCACCAGTCAATCCGTCTTCAACGATGATGAACTTCCATGTGAGTACTCCTACTCGACTGTGGGACAAGGCTCGTGGTCGAGAGAGGATATTCAGGATATTTCGCACCTTTTCTTGTCCACAAGGGCGTGAATCGTGTGTCGAGGATATTGTAGGCCATGCGCGTCGTGGCTTGCTTGTTACAAATACTCTAGATTCTCCATTTTCGGAAGATGACACGGCTTGCAAGTGTACGGCCACCGCTTGTGAAGCAAGACAAGCAAAGCGGTTGTGATTCGTCAAACCGTATGCAGTCTAGATGTTGTGCTTTGTGGTCGCAAAAGGACTCCAGATCCCTCTAACACTCTCGTTTGAGCTTTCCACAGGATGTCTTCGTCGCTTAAGCTTATTGCCTGATGAGTTTTTCAGCAATTCACATTTCTGCAGAATTTCGGATTCGCTCATATTTCGCACGCAGATGACCTTTTCCCGACCATTGATATAGGTACCCCGAATTATAGGATGAGAATGTGGTCGCTTGGTGATAGTGAAATTTATTTGAGAATTTTGAGCTGCAAATTGTGGTAGCTTAGTCTGCAGAAATCGATTGAGACCTCGAGATGAACCTGCCCAATCACAGTACCCAAATTCTATGTTTTTGCACTGCCATCGTCAGCTGAGACCATGCCTCGAACATCAAAGTCGTACTTGGAGGATAAACGCGCCCAAGCCATTTCGAGCTTTGGCGACTTGCGGTATGATGTGTATCGGCATTTTTGCGAATGTTTGACACCTGACTGGGATACAGGATAAGAGAATAGAATAGAAAATAGAACAGAGAGGATACAGTCTTGCTGTATTGTAACGCCCACTTCAAATGGGTTACTCGTAAATTATTGTATGCAGAGCTCCGCAGCAGGTCCAAAATTCAGTTGCAGCAAGGGCAGCGGGTGATGATGATCAATTTCAGAAGTGATCAGAATTTAGCACGTCTTGCTTGAAATGTCTAAACTGAAGCTCGAGATATGCAGTGCTTATGCTCTTGCGTGCGCTAAATAGACTATATATACATGTCTGAGGTGTGAGTGCGTGCCGTGGTTCTCCGAGAGCCACAGAGCTCTTGGCAATTTTTCCATTCGAATCCACTAACCAGTGCGGATATGGCTCGCGGACCTCTTTGGCAATGAACATCAGTCAATGACATTGTGAACGATATGTGTACAGTTCTGAAAGTTTGATAATGAGCTCCATGCCTTTCGGTCGTCTTGTAGCGGCCAAGTTGACGCCAACGAGGCAGAATGAACATCTAAAATTGTATTCGCCTCTTGCGACCAGTAAACTTCGAATCTCGAGGCACATCCATCTTGCCACGTTTCCTGTAGAGTTCCTTCTTCTTGAGTATCAAACCCTTCTTTGTCTTTTCGACCTTTTTCTTCTTTATCTGTTTCATATCTTCCTTTGCGACCTGTGCGTCCGGAAGGGTCAATGTGCCACCTCCGACTTGCAAGCACAAGTAATATTTCTTTGCTTTTTTTGATTCCGGGTTGTCCACGACCACTCCTCCGCCAAATCCGCATTTCGTGGCAGAAGCCATGATCATACTCAGAGCTTGTTCAGACTCAGGATAGAATTGGAAGACAGCCTTGGCTCCTCGTTTCAGAGAGGAGTACAGACTTGTGAAGAATCTTTGGAGTCGAGTCTGTGGATTGGCACTAGTTTTATCCGCATTGAGTAGCCATTGGAGCACGGAGACACTGATCGCTCCATCGAATGTTCCAGCTCTAAAGGGCACCCCATGGCCGATGTCTGATAGCAATAGATCGCCCTCTGTTTCACGAGTCAGGGCTACCTCGAGCATGGCCGGAGCTATGTCCATGCCTACCCAGTAGTGACCTTCTTGCTCAAGAATTTCGCCCGAGAGTCCGGATCCACAACCAATGTCGAGTATGAAGCATGGCGCGTCTTGAGGCAATTCTAGCAAATCGATCGTGCGAATTGACATTTCGGCTTGTATGCTTTGTATCCGCGAATTGTCCGTGTACTTCTTAGCCTCGACATCATTATAGAAGAACTCTGGAGGAGAGATATGTTCGGGTCTTGACATGACAAATGAGCGAGAACCTTCCGTCGACGAAGTGTCCGTCAAAGTCGACAACAGTTGAATCTGTAAGACTGGTATGACATGTATTTGCACGCAGTCGCAGCTGCTGTTTGTAGCTTGCTATATATCTTGTCATTTTTTTTTGAGTGCAACCTTGATTTGTGGAGACTTGAATGTGGCTGCCGCTAGTGGCTGTCGTGATGGAAGCCGATATCTACAGGATCTGCAGCACACAACATCCGCCATGACACAACACCCGTGGACAACCTTCCAAGGTAGGTGAGCAGGTATGGTCAAGGTTTGTTTGACGCCGTGCGCATACAGGTTGCACATCGATTCATCAGCATCTGAGCTGCCGTGTGAAGTCTCCTGACCAATTCACAGACGCTTATCTCATCTGCACGACCTACACTCATGACGAGCCACTATGCGCCGACTCCAAAGAAAGGCCTGCTAGCTCGTTGGCGCTATCAATATGAAGTGACTTTCGGATTATACGTTCGTTTTGTATCCTTTGCTCAACTGATACTGTACTGATGAGAACTAGATGTTGACGCCGATCGAAAAGATTGTAGTGGATTTCACAGTCATCAGCATGGCCATTCTGCTGTCTTTTGCAATATACACGTCGATGCCGAGCCATGCAAGCTTCCTGGTTTCGCGCTTCTGGTTCTATGTGACAGGCACTGTTGAAGAGGTCGCACACAATGTCGGACTACACAAGAATCACCTAAGGACGACAATGACGGGCGAATCGGGGCTACCTTAGCACACTTGTGCACATGCATTTGGTCTGCTCAACGTTAGCATTTCTCGAGATGACCTGGGCAGGAAAGGAATCAAGTCGAGTTGACAAATTCTTGCTCTTTGTGCTACCGCATGAGTCCTTGCGTTGCGAAGTGAGGGCCAGTCAGAATTGGGAAGCACGAGGAGCAAATAATCACCATCACGTCCTTCACACGAGATTCCGAATCTATAGTGAAGTGGTCAAAGTATGCAGTCAATGTTCTCAATTCACGAGTCACTCTGCCGCTGCTTGACGTGTAAATTTACTATACATATACATGTTGGCACAGCTGTTCGTGATCAATACAAGAAATCATCGATGGTTAAAATACTCACACTTATACCATAGCCCCTACATGATTGACCTTAAGAATCCACGTGTCCACGACAATCTACTCTGTGTTATCCATCGTGAAGGTCTTGTGCAAGTGTTAGGTAGTGCATTGATGCCTCAGACATTGCTACAAAGTCATTGCTGCTGTTGAAAATCCATGTTGTAAGAGATACCTTGATCGTATTTGACCATTAGCAATACGAGCAAATGTCATGCTAGAACCAATTTTTGACGATAGATAACCACACGACAGCTACCCCGGAACAGAGCATTTGACGACAACTTTGAAGTGCATCGTCAACAGTTGTAGTGACGATTTGGGGACGAAATTGCTCACCGAGCAAAATCCAGTCATACATCTTATTCTCGCGCTGTCGTTGGAATGGCTTCCATACACCTCATATCACAACCTGGACGAAGTATCTCTTTCGCGCCGCGACTTCAGAGAATGCTTACAGGGCTCAACCTCATACCAACTTGTCTCGGACCAGGAATATGGGATTCGATATGGAGGGCAGTACCGAAAAAGAAAACCACACATTCCAAGACACGTATGAGAAGCGCAACAAAAGGTCTCAAGGATATGAACAACATCAACAACTGTTCCGCTTGTGGACAACCAAAGTTGAGTCATCACATATGTGGAAATTGTTTTCGGGAAATCAAGCATAGATGGGCGAAATCTGCATCTCGTGCCATGGGCCTCGCATGATGCATCCTGGTAGGACTATTTCATGTCACCGGCATACACTCACGGACACCTATGGTTGGGCCTTGGTTTCTTCGTTATTGCTATTGACACGAAACACAACGAGGATATGTAATCATCGGTTTCGAGTGCACTGCACCTAACGGTGGGGCAGTCTCAATTATCGAAGCTTTTGCTGCCTGGCTCAGAGACCACTAAATAGTGTCGCAATGGCAGAATCGCATCGTGGACCATATTTTAGGACGAACAGCGGAACAACGCACACTGTATATAGACGTAAATGTACAGTATAAGGGTCACGATTCAGTGAACGTAGGAGCACTCAGTGCAGCGCAGCTCTAGTTTAACTTCTGGGTTTTTGTCATAATTGCCGGCCACCGCCACATCCAAAAATTCCATGGTGCTCCAGCACAACTTGCCTCCGCCCACAATTACTCATCCTTGCTTTCTGCGACATATGATGAACTCAAGAAAGCCTGTAGTGATTGTCAGTGCTTGACGTCGACTATCATGACGACGACAATGACAACGACAGAAACGACGGAGATTCAAGGAAATGCCCTGCCGATAGTGCCGGACAATGCTCCGGAGCATTGCCCCGGCACAGATTCCGTGGAGGCAGGCAAGGCCGATTCATGCGCCGGTTGTCCGAATCAACAGATATGTGCAACGACACCGAAAGGACCAGATCCTGATTTGCCCTTTATTCGCGAGCGCATGAGCACAGTGAAGCACAAGATCCTGGTGATGTCCGGCAAGGGCGGCGTGGGCAAATCGACAATGAGCAGTCAATTGGCATGGGCGCTGAGCGTGGACGAGGAGGCTCAGGTGGGCCTGATGGATGTCGACATCTGCGGTCCCTCGATACCGCGCATCATGGGCTGCATGGGCGAGGAGATTCACACGTCGGGCTCGGGCTGGAGTCCCGTCTATGTGACGGATAACCTGGGCGTCATGAGCATTGGGTTCCTGCTGCCAAACGCGGACGACGCCGTGATTTGGCGGGGACCAAAGAAGAATGGGCTCATCAAGCAATTTCTAAAGGACGTCGACTGGGGCGAGCTCGATTACCTCGTGGTCGACACTCCACCGGGCACATCGGACGAGCACCTCTCCGTGAGCCAGTACCTGCGCGAGAGCGGCATCGACGGTGCCGTCATCGTCACCACGCCGCAAGAGGTTGCGCTGCTCGACGTCCGCAAGGAGATTGATTTCTGCCGCAAAGCCGGCATCACCGTCCTCGGCATCATCGAAAACATGAGCGGCTTCGTCTGCCCTTCCTGCACCCACGAGAGCAAAATCTTTCGACCCACCACCGGCGGCGGACGCGCACTCGCAAAGGAACTCGGTCTGCGGTTCCTCGGCGGAGTGCCCCTCGACCCTCGACTCGGCAAGGCGTGCGACGCCGGACTCAGCTTTGTCGACGAAGTCCCCGACTCGCCCGCCACGACCGCCATCATGGACGTCGTCAAGCAAATCAGAGACTTGATTGACTGATCAATCAATCAATCAATCACTCCGAGCTGTGCGCACGAGGCGTCAATGTCAGGAGACAGTTCAAACATAACCGGGCGCCGGAAGACAATCTCCTCGCCGATGGTATAAACCTGAAAAAGGCTGGGGATTAGAATGCGCACCTATGGGCGTTCGTCTCAGTCTCTCGAGTCGTGCCCGCATCTGTGGAGACTGTCCCTACTATTGGCTCAAATATGCAGATGTGAGAAGGAACGATGAAGTCTCTAGCGTAGGCAGGTTGGTAAGCTGGAGTACACGACTTCGTTCTCGACATCAGCAATACTATCTGTCCACCGGTACAGTCTACTGCTGTATAGATGAATCGTATCGATTCTGAGCATCGCGTCTCGTCATGAATAGTCAAGTTACAAGGCTAAAGAGCGAGGCATCTGCCTGGTAATATCGCCCAGCTCTTCAACCCGTCATAAAAGTACAAAATAAGCTGTTTGGCATTACAAATCTAATGAAGTCCTGCATTAGACCTGAACTCTCACAACAGTGGTTATAACAATTTTACGTCAAACAAAACTTCATAGATGGAGAAATAAATAGTGTAAATGGTTTGATTTTCGTGCAACATGAAATTGTACCTGAAGGAGAGGATCAAGAGATAGATCTATGCCTGTTGTGCCGACAAAGAATGCTCGAGACTCCGTAACTTGGTCGAACAAAGGAACGCAATGCATGATGTTTCCCCTACATACACAGTAGACCTGCGCCAATATCTCTCACCGCCAGAAATCAAGGACTATACAGAAGATCTAGTACAACCTGACTGGTTTGCCCATACTCGATTTGATGACGAGTGAGTTGATGTTCTGCCATGCCTAGTCAAAAGTCAGATCATGCGCGTAGCTTGAAGGGGACCATGCTAACCTTTTTGAGAAGCGAAATGAGGAAGTTGATGGCCAACATGATGTTTGAGACGAGCTCGTCTCGGGTAAATTCGACGTTACCGATAGCGACGGCGAGACAGAGGACTTTCTTCAGCTGGAACTTGATGGTCGATCGGACCTCAGTGAGCTTGGCGGCCATGTCGTCGGCGTGCGAGAGAGGAGATGGGAACTTTCCGGCCTTTGAAAGACCTGGTCCGAGCAGACGTGGGATTTGTTTGATCAGGACTTCCGAAGCGATGAAGGCATCGTACTTCTTCGCCAATTTCTGAGATCGTTAGATTGAGTGCTAGCGCAATCGGAATTGCTCCTCACCTTGACAAGCTTCTTGTTCTTGTTAAGTTTCTTCAGATCCTCAACGGACATAGCGTCGTTTCCAACGTGCTTGGCTCGGTCAATGTCGTGGGCGTCTCCGAGAATGCAAATGGACATCTGCGGTCGAGGGACCTTTGGCATCTTGACTGATCCTGAGAAACGCTTGTCTCTCTGTGGGTCATAGTTCTTCAATCCAATCTGGAGTTCGATCGTCTCGGTGAATTGTCTCTTTTTCGTCTGTGATCCCTCAAGGACTTGGTCGACGGACTCCCTCACAGAAGCAACTGAAATCTTGCTCATCGCTACAAATGATTCGAGTGATCGAGATGCTGAGCGTCAAGAAACAGTCCTCAAGTATAGTTGCAAACGACAAAAATCATGTTTGAGAGCAAAACCTGGCGGGAATTGCTGAGGAGCAGGAGGAGTTTCTGCCAGTCGGGGGGCGTTGCCGTGTGAGAAGTTGGAATTGAGAGGATGACTGCCAATTCATGCACAACCGTCCCGCCCAAAATTTCATTCGCATCCGCGGTCTTTCTTCACGTGATCACGAGTCGCTGGTGGTGATCATGATTATCCTTCTCAGCGTGATCAGTTTCCCGGGGAAATGGGTCACCAGCTGCAGGTTGCGAACTGTATACCATGGCCCGTGCATGTGAAGAATATGGGGGTCTAGGATCATATGTTCGTCAAAAGCATCAGACCACGAACGAATGCATACAGTGGTAACTATAATGCTACTTAATGCATTCATGGTATATAGGATCTCTACTCAACCCTCAATCTCGAGATGACATTGATGCCCTTACCACGATTACTCTTCCTCTTCTTTTTCTTGCCCTTCTCAAACAGGGATGCAGCTTGATGTGTGCGGCCAAAGTTGTCAAAGTCTTTGACCTTGTATATCCTGACAATCCAGTTCTCCGTGGTGAAAGCCTCCTCCAAAGAATCAAGTTCAGGTCCTTGTGCAGGCATAGTCTGCTGTCGAACACGGTCAGTTGCCTGTCCCGCTGGGAACAAATTGGCAAATCGATGATAACTCATCTTGTACATCAGACTGTTCTTCATAGCCTCCGTAGCTTCGCCGTCGACTTTGTACTCTCCACGAGGCGTGAAGAAGTCGCGCTCCCGAACTTCATCTGGCCAGATTCCTTCCGCAATTCTCACCATCCATAAAAACTTGTTGATATCGTCCCCTGAATAACCAAGAAGTCCGCCGAACACTACCAAGACGTAATCGACATCATGCTTCTTCAGTATTGGATATGCTGTTTCCTCACGAGTGGACATGGCCTTGCCTACTGTAGCGATGTGTGTGTTGTTCCATGTATTGTTGTCAACCAGTGTCACCTTGTCTGCCATTCCGGCAATTTGATAACCATAGTCCCACCAACTCATCACTCTAGCATCAGCAGGGGTATTTTTACGTAACCAGTAATAAGCCTCTCTGTAGTCGTCAATGATGAATTGTGACCCATCAGGCATGCGACTCGCCAGCACGACTGATGGAGAGGAATATGCATTAGCCGTGACCCAAGTCGAATGATACACAAAGAGAATCAGGTATAGCGCAAAAATACCCGCTACAACCAATTTCGCCGGGAATGAGAAGATGCCATAATATGTAGCGTCATTTGACAGACCCTTGAAGGTCTTGAATGCTCCGCCTGCAGGCTCATCTTTCGGAGCTTGCTTGAGCGATGCCTTGGCAGCCTGTGCGTGCTCTGCATCCTGCAAGTTCTCCTCCGAGTCTGAAAAGTCTAAGTAAGTGTCCAACAGATCTGAGATGGCTATTGCGGCTGTCACAACGACACAAGGCGTCAGTGTCAGCATCAATCGCACCATGACACCGGCAAAGTAACTGGCCAAGACCGCATAGACGATGATAAAGACGTGCTCGTCCCGTAATTTCCTAAAGCACATGTATACACCCGCAGGGAAGAGCCAGATGAGCATTTGGAGGTCGAAGAAAAATGCTGGCCACGCAGTCGGCTGATGTTCTGACACTGATGCAATGATTGGAATGTGTATTTTGGCGTAACCCGTGTCCCACAATGAGTAGAATCGACCCGTCCATGGAGCAATCGTGCCAGTCATAGTGAGACCAACTAAGCCACCAGCCGCGACAAGGAAGATTGTAACCACAAGGAATCTGAGCAAGACCTGAAACTTCTTGCCTGGAAGATGCGAGCGCAGCAGATCTACAAAGGCAATAATCTGCAAGAGGCCGAAGATACCGAGTGCTGACATATGTTCACTCGTCCTGATAGGCTGGAAGCCGACAAATGGCACTTGCATTGACATCAAGGTACCAAGTGCGTAGTAAGAAGAGTATGCCACATATAAGCGGGACGAGAATCGTCCCATGAGAATCAGCACAAAGGCATGTAGCGGAATCATGTTCGTGATAAAGACATAACCTCCCCAAGCAGCAACCATGTATAAATAGAAGAGTGCTGTGATTCCTCCCCACATGGCAGATCCCTGTTTGAGAGCCTTGATCCAAAAAAGAAACGTGGTCATCAGTAGCGTAATTGCGATGGCTTCGTTATCATATGAGCCGGCTACACTTCTGGAAATATACCCGGGTGCTATGCCAATGAATGCAGCAGCCAATAGTCCTGCTGATTCGTCCTTGAGCTCCTTTGTGAAGAGATATGTCGCAATCGCAGTCAAACCACTGAAGCCGGGTGCTAGCAAGACACACACGTTCCTGATGTCCACTGGGTAATTGATTTTCTCAAGAATCCAATGTATGGCACCGGACGTGAACATAAGTCCAGGGTATAAAGTACCGCCTGCCACTCGACCAAGCGGATACCACGATCGCTCGTCAAACCAGTTCATGAAGTCGTATTGTCCATTTTTCACAAAGTGCTTTGAAGCCCTAAAATTGAACCTGAGATCATCAACACCTCGCCTGATATCGCCATTTCGTGTCATTCATACCAAGGATCGAATTCGTGAATGATTGACTCAAAGTTGACCACGGAGAACAATCGTGACGAGATGGCGGCCATGGCAATGACTGCCAGGATCACCACTCGGAACGCGGTGAGAGGCTGCATAGCCATCGTCCCTTCTTTGATCAGCCCTCCTACTGTCCTATGCACACCCAGCACTACACGACATCAAATACCAGTACCCCAAGAACTTGAGATATGCGCGAAGTGCGGTGTGCTAACAAGTTTCCCGCGGACGTGTCGTGCAATGGTTGCTCCACTGTGTGGGTTTATAGTGATTAGGGTACACCACCAGAACGCCCGGCAATTATCGACACAATGAGGTCTGCAGCAGCTGCAGGCTGTTGGTTCTTCTGCAGTGATCTTGGATGCTGCACTGCAAGACCTATTCCTCAAGCTTGCCTCGAGTCTGGAGATATAATCACATGGCATCATAGTGCCGATGCTGGCATAGTCGTAATACGCTACGGAAGCACCTCGTCTACTAATCTACTAACCTCAACTGCTGTGTCAAAGTGCGAGACGATCAGTGATCAGCCTTGAGTCCAGAAGTCTACGGTGACTTGGAATTGGTTCTGACAGAAGTCCATAACTTCCGTGCTGGGTGAGAGGAGTAGCACAATCGAGTCTGCTTGATTATTGCCATGCCGTATGACCGCAATACAGTACGCAACATTGACCAGGCATATGAAGAGGCCAAACAGGGCGCACTGGAAGGGAGTATACGGTGGGGCATAGCGGGTCTATTTGTCTTTGGCGTGGCTCAGTATACGTGGCCCATCTACAGAAACTTGACGGTTCCCTTCAAGACGTTTCTGCACATGAGTGTCGTCATCACAGGTGGCATGGTCAATGCCGATGCAAGGTCAGTGCGCATATACACCTCGAGAGGAGGAATGGATCGATCTCTTGTGTTTGTGTGGTGACTGACTTGACGGTAGGATGCAACAGGCGGAAAAGAGAATCAGGGTCGAGCAGCAGAGTGTCAGGCGGCAAGCATTCGAGGACGAGATTGATCGGAGTTATGACAACATGGAGAAACGCGCTGCCGAAAAGAGGAAGACCGCCCAAATGGGAAAGTAAATCTCATTCGCTAGAGGCACTTTTCAGACGAATTAGATTTAATAATATGCACATATCCACAAGTCATGTAGGTGATCCGGATCCTGCTGCTACACTTCCGCGAAGGGTTGCGAATATCGCCTGACCCATGACTCTCACACGGCTTTACACCTCGAGGCAATCCTGTTTATCGTCCTCTGGCACGTTGTGGTCCCCCCTCCCGAATTTATCCGCCCACACCTTGTCGTGGATAGTCCAGGCTGTCTTGAAGACAATCGAGGTGAATGCATTCAGCCAAGCAGGTCCAGCTCCATTCTTCTTTGTCAGAAGTGCGCGAAGGGCGAAGATCCAGCTGATGATGGGCATGAAGAAACCGATGAAGAGAGCTGCCCCAATTTTTTGCCTCTTGCCGCGCAGAACAAAAGGTTCCACTGAATCAAGGTAGTCGATATACTCTTGTGGGAAATTATGCTCCCTCGCTCCTTGGCGAATGATGGTAACGTACCGTAACGACGGCTGGCAGTCCTTCCGAGGCCTGACCGCTTGCAAAGTCCATACTGTATACTCTTCCTTTGTCAGTGGGTCGACTGCTCGCACTTGTATTTGTCTGTAGGACGCATTTCCACCCTCGGTCGCAATAATATGCCAATAATCCTTGCTCGAGATGAGGTACGCCATGCCCTGCAACGTGGGTTGAGACCTCTCCCGTTCGTTGTCGGTGCTGGAAAACTCGTCTATAGACCCGAATCCAGGCTCCGCATACGGAATGCCCGCAATCTGGAAATTCAGCCTGAACCCAGGCACCACCAATCTCAATTGTCGATATGGCTTGATTCCTCTACGGACCAGAAAAGTCTCGTTGTTGAGGTTTGATCCATAGCCGAAATACCAATACAGCTGTTTTTCATCCTGGAGACTCGTGGTCGGATCTGGTTTTGGTGTCACGGCATGCGTGTAGATGTTTTCGAGTTCTCCCAGTGGAGTCGTCATTGCACTCACTCCGAAGCGCTGGCAGTAGTTGTGCTCTTATCTCTTGTCAACTCCGCAGCGTATTTTCTAGAACGAATCCAGTTGTTGTGTACGTCGCGCGAGACACCGAGGCGAAGTGCGACAAATACGTGTACCTACGCATATGTTGCACAAGTCAAAAGCGCATGACGAGACGAGAAACATTATAAATCCGAATCGGGCATCGGACTCCTTGTCACCGAAAATGGGGGTCGACCCCGGCTCCACAGAAGATCGCATCCATCTCTTCAAAGATGGCTCGGATCGCATCGCGAGGCAGCGGCTGACCTTGCAATTGACTGAGTGTTCAATCTTGGTTACAACATCAAATGCTTGGGAGCCTACTCGTCCAGGCGAACACAAACTCAGCGATTCTAGACCCAAGGACGAGACATTTCGACGACATGAGCAAAATTCTGCTTTATGTCTCGACATTCTTCATTGCACACGCGAGCTTCTCGGCATATGAATTCATCTCGAGCACGAAACGCGCCATTTCGGTCTCATCCAAGGCTCTCCCCATCGATGTAAGAAATCAAGTCCTTTTCGTTACTGTGCTCGGATCATGTGTGCATAGCACTGTTGGCGTAATCTTTGCTGATATTATCTCCTTAGATTGTCGCGGAATTGCTCGTCGCTCTATTACTCTTTTGCTTTGGGACGGTCCTGAATGCCAGCAAGACGCCCCTGAAGCTGGTCAGTCGGAGTGCGTGGACATCTACTCAACCGTACGCTCGCCATACCTAGACGAATGTGAGAGGCAACGGTGGTGCTGATCAAGAGCAGGAGTCGAGAAAATGACCGGATCGGATTCATCGACATTGTCAAGAGGAGACGCGAATACGCACTCAAGCACGGCAAGAAGCTATCGTGATTTTGTGGCTACACTCGCTTGTGCTGCCAAGAATCTCAGTCACAAGGAAAAGGGCATTTCTCCATATTTTATGATTTTCTCCTATTTTGGGGTCTTACCAGGAAACGTCTATATCTAATTGCCTTCGATTCGCTTCCGCTCCCGCAAGAAGGCCTCCATTTTCCGCTCGCCATAACTCTCATAATCAAAATCAATCTTGGAGATGGCAGCTTGTAGTAGCGCCCACGTCGCCCAATAAAAATGCGAAACGCAAAAGTACGCCGCTACACGATCCAACTCTTCCTCGACCTCTGCCGTCGGAATGGTTTCGACATTCCTAAACGTCTTCAGGTATGCCTCTAAAAAGATTGTCTGCAGCTCTCTATTTGGCAATGCGTCCCAATCGCATTCGAAGCCAGCAAATTCGAGGAAGTGATTAGCCACATCAAAGTGCATATCATTCGCGCAGCCATACTCGTAGTCAATGAATGCCACAACTGGATCGCCTGTACTGTTCTGTGAATCTTGCACGATAATATTGGCGTGCAGCAAATCGTTGTGGCTAAATACGGCATGGTCGGACACTGATTTAGCGTGAGATTCCAACCACTTCAAATTCTCCTCAATCCATACTCTGCGTTTGCTGGAGCGAAGGATCACTTCGGATTCTGTACTATCTCGACAGACCTGCCTCGAAGTCTCTGAGGGTATCTGCGAGACCCAGTTGCGAATCACCTCCCAGAATTGGTCCGTGCTCTTCACTGTGGGCATGTCCCGATGCCAAGATGCCAGCAGCTTGGCCACGGCTCGTGCGTACAGTGGATCAGACATTTCCTTCTTTGACAAGACGCGACCAGGAACGAATTCGTAGACTAGACCATTCGTGAAGCGCTCCAGCAGTTTCGGTGCATATCCATTCAAGTGCAGGGACACAAAGTTCCGCATTTCCCTGTCTCGATAGATCATGGTTTCCGTAGCATTTCCATAGACACGGACTAGGACTACAGTACGGTCTGTTCCGGACTGTCTAGTGCATCTCAAAAGCATATTGGTCACTCCATCTTGTTCTTGATCGAGCGAGACCTCCTCGTCCTTCCATTCTGGGAATACTCTGCGCAGGAGAGTGCGCGTGTCCTGCTCGACATGCTCCGGTCGAATTTGCAATGGAATAGGGATGAGTTCTCTGTCGATATAGCTCTGAACCCGCTCAGCTATCGGCCGTTGTTGCGATCGAGCGCCGGTCGTCATGCGACACTAGCGGTGCGTGATGTGGGGCAGAATCACGAGCACAAGTCGGCTTTTCTTGCTTTAGATGAGCTGCGTGTTCTTGTGAAAGAAAGACTACTCGGACAATGACTGACGATACTTGCTTGCTTGCTTGTATTTGTGCAATGAAGGACAGGTGTAAAGGAGATTGGCAGTTCAGGGGTCTAGGTTGTGAAGCTGATGCTGCTGGTAGTGATGAAGTGCAGGCGGTCAGTGCCATGGGCACGGGGAGCCTGGCACACCACAAGCGCATTTCAGAACTCTCCCCCAACAAGCAAGCCACGGGAGCCACTACCAGAAGTGGAAGTCACTCCCGAACCGCTTGTTTTTCTCCGAACGCTGTGACACGTGCATGTATCTGTATCAAGTTAGCAGCGCCAGGGATTGCCTCTTTGGGATGCTTGGCTACAGCCACTGACTGTCTTGTCTTGGTTCTCATGACTTTCTAGATCTGTGGTCGCTCATGTCTGTAATGCTCCTGCTTCTCTTTGATTATTGATGGCGATGATGCCAGGGCTTGATGATTCATCCTGATGTGCGACTCCTCTTTAGAGCATAGGCATGCTTTTATTCGCCTGAGAGTCGCACTGGAGTGATGATTCCTTGCGCAACCTTCTGAGCGATGCCTTGTAGTGGCCAGCGACAACACACATTCTGGTGCATGTTCCTTCCGGCGTTGCTCCTCTTCAGTCGCGTGGTCTGCGGCAACCAGGAATCCTTTGACGCACAAGATGTTGGACACGGAATTCGGACGAATCGAGAACTAAGTGGAAGATTTCTGCATGTGAGTGGAGACTCACAACAACTGCAACTGCTGCTAATTGTCCTGATAAGATCACTGACTTCCATCCTGACTGGTTCTACAGGCCAGGTGCAAAGCTCAATGAATTCTGTCATGCCGAACCAGAAGATTTTGTCATATCGAACACTGTAGATGCGCAGACTGCACGACATAAGAAAGACCACAAAGAAGCCAAAGCCGGCTTCTGGGCACCACCGCCAAGCACGGAATGCGATAGCTCTATACCTTTAGTGAATGCTACGTTCGATTTTGTGCAGAGAGAGCTTGTGGGACGTCAAGGTGGGATCGACTTCGTCATCTGGACTGGGGACAATGTGCGGCATGACAACGATAACAGATATCCCCGAACATTGAAGCAGATATACGCTTCGAATGCATTCATGGTGGCCAAGATGCAGGAAATCTTTGGCTCCGACAAGTACAGCGATGACTTTATTCCAGTGGTGCCGACGGTCGGTAATAATGATGTCTATCCCCACAACATTATGTTTGCAGGTCCTAACAGTAGGACGATCGCCGAGTACAAGTCCATGTGGAAGGCTTGGGTACCTCCAGAACAATCTCACACATTTGATCGTGGGGCATACTTCCACATGTCGGTTGCACCAAAGTTGTCTGTCATCTCACTCAACTCCTTGTACTTTTACGAGAATAATAAGGCAGTAGATGGGTGCTCTTCGAAGGACGAAGCAGGCTCCCTACAATTAGACTGGCTCGAAATACAACTGAAGCTCTTCCGCCAGCAAAATATCAAAGTATGGGTGATTGGCCATGTGCCACCAACCGAACGCCAATGGTATGATGGTTGTTATTACCGTTATGCCAACCTGATGATTGAATTTCGAGATCTTGTTATCGGTCAGATCTTCGGTCATGTCAACATCGACCACTTTTACTTTATGGAGCACAACAATGTCGACACGACAGTAATGTCCAAGAAAGACGAGCGCCAGCTATTGGTCAAGAGCCACAAAAACGATCTATCTGTGCTCAAAAGTCCGCTGGATGTGCTTTCCGACGCACGAGACACATTCGACAGGCTTCCTGTCTATACTTCGGGTGCCAAAGAGTCGACAGAGGCTGACCTCGATAAAGCTCTGGGACATCTAGCTGTAGTCAATGTGGGACCGAGCGTGGTTCCGAACTACTATCCGACACTTAGAGTCTATGAATATCTAGCACAAGAGCACACAATCGAAGTGGACCAAAGTGTTTCGCTAGCTAAGAAGAAGCACAGGAAAGGCAGCAAGAAGAAGAGGAAAAAGAAGAAGAAAAGGCCGACGATTCCGCCTGTGGACAGCCTCGGACCTGGCTTCGTGAAGCAAAAGTATACGCCCATGAAATACGTTCAGTGGTACCTGAATACGACTACGGCAAATGCAAACCACTCTACAACTCAAGTCGAGTATGAGATTGAGTACGATACGTCTGCTAGCCCGTATTCCATGAGAGACTTGACAGTCGCCAGCTGGGTCGAGTTGGGTAATGCAGTGAGTGGATTGCACGAGTCTGGCAGAGTGCCTAAGCAAGAAATCGACAATGATGCAATCCTGAGCAGCATGGCCGGTCTCACCGGGGAGGACTTGCTTGAGGGAATGCCAATGCAGGATAGCAGTGTACGGAAGAAAAAGGGCAAGAGGAAAGGGAAGAAGCATAAGCGTCATAACGGTCTTTGGAAGGTCTTTGTGTTTAGGGGATTTGTTTCGACAGGCTTGGAGCATGAATATAAGAGGGATCAGTAGTTTCATCCCAGACATCTCGTAGGTATGTTTCATACTATGCATGGAGTGCTGTCGAATAACTGGTCATCTCGAAACTCCTCGACTCTGCTTGTAAGCGTTGTACCCCACACAAAAACCATTTTTGAGATTGTGGTGCATACTTCGGTCTTCAGTGTTCACTAGCACTCTAAAACCTCTTTACAGTGTTCTTGTCTGAGAGTGATTACACGGTAGAGGGGTCGCCCTCTCGGCAGTGTTGAGATGAGCTGTTGCGCGTGTAGAGGCTGATGAGCAGTCTGGTTGCGCAATTGAGTGAGGTTTTGGTGAGCTGCGGTAGATCGAAGATTGCATGTTGTCGTCGTTCAAGACGGTCCTCGCATTCGGCGATGCCTTTTCTTCGCAGTGCGGCACACGGATCAATACGCAGACCAATGCCCTGGACATCAATCTGAGCTCATGGACGGATTTCCAGTCTGGCTTGCGCGGTAACCCGATATTCGTGGATTGTGGTCTCAATTACTTGAATTATCTCACAAACTGCACGCAGGACGGAATCGATCCCTTGACGTGTCCCATCAGTCTCGTGGATCTCGCTACAGCTGAGCTGGTTTCGAGCGATGGTACCGGCACGGAAGTGGAACGGCCGGGCTCATTAGCTGAACAAGTAAAGAATTGGAGCACATATGTCAAGCCGGAACTGTCCTTCAGCTCAAATGAAACACTCGTCTCGTTCTTCTACGGATCGAGCGATCTGACCTTGCTCACGAGCAATGCAGTGAAGGATAATTCTACGTATCAGTCCGAAGTCGCAGTACTGGAGAGAGTAGAAATCATCGAGCATAGCATGAGTCTTCTTTACGATGACGGCTTGCGGCAATTTCTAGTCTTCAACCTGCCGCCAACTGAAGCACATACCTCGACCCTGACGGAAGACTTCAACAGAGTGTTGGCAAGAAGTGTCGACCAATTCCGGTCGACTCGATCAGAGGCCAAAGTATACTTTATGGACACAAACAGCCTCTACAGTGACTTTTTGGCTACGCCAGAGACATATGGCTTCAAGTACACGAAAGAGCACTGCTCGACCGCGGAATCAAAGCACTCAAAGTGTCTAGAAGCGTCCGACTACCTTCTCGCAGACGAGTGGCACTGGACGCCGAAAGCACATAAACATCTGGCAACCGCGGTGGCAAAATTGATACATGATCAAGACGCCTCATCAAATCATGTCAACGAGGATATCGCTAGTGGTGTAGTGCTCACGAGTGAGATCCCGAGCAAGGCGTCAAGTATGGACCATTCAAGCTCCGTTGAGGAGACATTTGCGACCTTCAAAGCAACAGTTTCTGAGAATCGCGTCATCGTCGGAACTATCCTGGTGCTGCCACTGCTCGTACTTGGTGTTTTCGCACTCATCTACTTGACCCGTCGACGCGGCTCATCCGTCCTGCGGTTCTTGCAGTCTTTACATGGTCGTCGTCGTGGTATTGGTGGAGGCGGCGGCAGCGGCAGCGGCGGACAGTACGCTCAAGTGCCTGTTCACGAGCGTGCGACTGAGACTATTGAGTTGCAGACAACTCGTGGACGTAGCAGTAATCACGAATCGACCGTAGACATATCACGAGATGATTTCGACATTTGACGGCCATACATATTATTCTTGGAAGTGAGACTTGCTCGAGCACTGTAAATAGCCGCGTCGCCGACCAGCACACTGGTCGATCAACAGAAACTCGGAGTGTACCCGAGTAAGGACAAGAGACGGGTGACTAAATTTGTACAAGAATTACATAGATGTAATGCGAATGACCAATCTAATGAATCATCTCAAAATCCCAACAACGCCTTGATCGTGACAATGTACAAGTCTCGTACGCACCAAAATTTCTCATACAGCGCTGGTCCAATACTCTCAAAAAAAAAGGACATCACCGCTCAAATTCAAAGTCGAGCCCAATCTTGCCGGTGGTGAGGTACTCCTCGAGCAGGATTCGCAGACGACTGGCGTTAGCGCCCTTCATGTCGGGCCCGACCCAGAGCGCAGTGACCTGCAACAATTTGCGCGCCTGCTTGCCGTACCGCTTGACGAGGGCCTTTCCGGCAATGTCCATGAAGGAGGAGACCATGGCGCATGCGACGTTGCGGCCTTCCTCATCGGTGATGGAGCGCGCATTCACCAGCCGCGCCAAAAACTTCCATCCGTGGGAAATATCGTAGGGGGAGGCCTTCAGGTCCAGCGAGCACGTCGCGGCCCAGAGGATGAAGATGCCGGATTGGCGCTCGAGATGGGTCGTGCTCGACTCGTACTTGCCGTCCGCGGCGCGACGGTACCCGAGCGACTTGCGACCGGATTCCGTGTCCTTGTCGTACGCCACGTATGGGATCGTCCACGGACACTTCTTTGCCAGCCGGCAGAGGTACAGGTCCAGCAGTTCCGGGTACTGCGACATGAGGGAAATTGCCAAAAAGGCCAGCGGGTACGCCGCGCTCGGCTTCACCATGACTTCGCCCTCCGCCTGGCGCACGATCGCCTTGCAGAAAAAGTTGAGGCACCATCGCAGCGCGAGGCGGTGCGGGTCCTTGGTCAGGGCCTCGTCAAAGATGGCCTTGAGGCCTGTCGAGACTTGTCCAATCTGTTCAATCGATTTTGTGACTTGACCGATCCGCGGGTTGATCTTCAGTCTTGCACGATGGCAAAAGTTCTTGAGATCTTTCGATTCGGACACGGGCGCCAGCACATCAATCTTGAATTGTTCCAGCTGTGCTTTCCAATGCGCCGCGTCCTCCGCAGGACTCGAGCCGAGCGCATCTTTTTGCTTCTGCCGTACGCGTTCGGCCTCTTCAGCATCTGCTGCCGCCTTGACCTTGACCCTCTCTGCCTCCTTCTCAGCAGCGCTTCGCTCAGAAGCCGCTCGTTCTTCCGCCTCAATGCGCTTCTTTCTTTCCTCCTCGGCTCTGGCCTCGGCTGCCTTCTTCTCAGCAGCGATTTTCTGAGCCTTGGCCTCAGCTGCTGCGATCTCCTCTAATCGTCGCTTCTCCTCTGCCTCCGCCTTGGCAATCGTTCGCTGCACACCTTGCAAGAGTAGCTCGTTAGATGCCTGAAAGTGCTCGGTTCGCAAGTCATCCTCGAGTTTCTGCTCCAATTCTGTCGCTTCCAATAGTCGGGACAAGTCCGCAAGATCATCTGCCGTCTCTTTGATCTGTGCATGGTATTTTATGGACGCACCTGTCTGCAACAGGCTATCCAATTTCCGAACCTGTTCTGATCTCGAGGCTACGGCCTCATTAATGGCGTATTCAGTGCTCTTGTTGTAGAACTCCCACGTAGCAGACGAATGATGGACAGGGAACTCAAAATCCTCACTGTCGTCTGTATCGTAGACATAGTCATCTTCGACATCGGTGTCCTGATCGTCCTCTTTCTCAATCAATTCCCAATCATCCTTTTCGAGACTGGTTGGTCCATCAGGGGAAAATATCATTCGATATGCTTGACGGACTCAAGAAGAGAACGGTTTCGATGTTGTTATACAAGTGTAGTAGTTGTAGTCGTCAGTAAGCTGCAGTCGTCCTCGGCACTCGCGAAATTTCAGACTGAATAATGTTGACAAGGACCTGATGAACCATTTGGACACAGCATTCGCATTAGAAGTGGGGACGAAATTCAATTGGACCACCGGTAACCTTCGCTGACTGGCAACATGCGATGCGCAGTTAAGTCGTTGCTTGTACGAATGTGCCAGCTACACGCTGCTAGCTCTAGTAGCATGTGAAGGTCGTTGACCCAATACAAGGATGGCTCTGCGATCTGTTGTGGAGATGATGAGCTCCGCCTGGACGCGCCAGTGGCTGCAATCAGGGGCGCAGATAGTGGCGCATGTGTTGTGTGGTGGATGTTGTGATTTGTTTGTAGAAAGAGAAGTTGAGCATGGAAGTCATCTGATGTGTTCTGAGACTGTGAGTAGGAGAGATCATTTACTCTTGCAAGCAGCAAGACAGTCAACAATCAATTCTAACCTTGATCTCAGAGCCTGATGTTGAAGAGCTTCTTTAGTCTCTTTGAGGAGAAAGCTGCCTAGACCACGACTCCTGCTTCTTCAGGAGTCATTGACGATACTTTGCAGAACTCTGTTGTGCTCCAGCTATGGCAAATTGCCAGACCTTGGTGATGATACAAAAGACATCCTTGAAGAACACACGGATCTGGTCAGATCACAGTAGTCTCGCAAGTGCTATCCAGTACCTTTGTGCAATCTACACGAATGGTGCGTCACTGGCCAACTAGTTTGTGCTGGAGGCATGGGTTTATCGCAACCAGGTATTTCAAAACGCAATCCCCACAAGGAGGTCCAAGATATAGACATCATCAGATTTATCGATCGTCTCTATGACTTGGTGGTAAGTCACAGTGTCCCTGTACTTCTGTCAAATTTGTGCTTCTGCAGTGCATGCTCGACCAGGACTTCTTTTGTGAATGCGGGCTTACTTAATTCCGTAGGTCATGATCTACGATATAAAGTTGGAAGCCTATGTCGCGCATGATGTCGAATGGATCAAGAAGAGGTAAGACAGGCAGTACCGTCGCAACGCTCCGCTGGCTGCGATGAGACAACGGCAGCCGAGCACGCGTATGTCGCGGCTGGGACACGTACTCACACTGCTGCAGACTCACAGTCTATTGGCAGGAACAGTCGAAACGAGGGCTATCCTCAGTCTCCGCATAGCAATCCATGAATGTGTGGAACAGATATCAGCCATAGACACGACCTTATATATGTATCTCTAGCAAATCTCACCCTTATTGGAGCACCAAGAAGTCGACTCTGTTTCCTCATTCCTGATTGGAGCTGCGTGGGTAATCTGGGTTTATGGTACTATGGTTGTGTACCTACAGTGACTTTCGGCTAGTTTGGGTCCTGCCCCCACAATCCTGCCGGACCAGGCATGCGAACGATAGGTACAGAATAGACCGCATAGAAGCTGCAAGCAACACCAAGATGGGTACTAGAAAGCATTTTACACCAGCAGAGCGCATTCAGGACATAGGAGTACATAGGAACCAAGCTTCAATGGAGGATATAAGGCATCATTCATGGTGTACACTATGATACAGTCAGGAGGACTATAAAGTTCACTAACTTAGCTTACATCAGAGACCCAGAGCAGAAAGACCTGCCACGCTCTGAGCAACCAAAGAATTCCATCCGGGAGCACTTAGAGCAATCGCCAGACTATAAAGAGAAAGCTCAGGGCATTACTAGAGGAAGCCTTGGCCTCACTTCTGAGCAACCGGGAGTGGACTTTACCTCAAAATTGATGGATTCATTTCCTGATAGAGTAGCAGCTTGCCTGGCACTTGGGGGACAGGTAACCATTTACTAGCATTCAGATGATGTCTATAGCTATCTAACGCTTTGATTCAAGCTGTGTTAAGCATATGAATATAGCCTCGTAGGTCTCTGTGAGTCTTGTAAAATCATCGTCCGCGATGGCCTGGTGAAGAGGACCCAAACTAGCCGAGACCCACTGTAGGTATGGTACTATAGCTACTTACTGTGCAAGTAACCTTGGAATTCACCTTCTGTGCATCCCGTGGACTTGATGGCTTGCGTGGCTCATGCACGCTGGACCCTTGGGCATGCACAACCTGCAGCTGACGTGTGTGGGAGACTTCGGGAGCCTTGGAGGTCCGAGCTGGAGAGGCTGATTTGATCAGCGAATGGATGATTGATCTGCCGAGTTGTCTCGTCTCTCGAGCCCGGCCGCGGCAGCATCGAATGGCATCCGGCAGATACTATATGCATACAATATTCCCGGTTACAGAGTGCGGATCATTGCGACTTTGCGCGATGCACAACGTGCGATACTATTCGAAAAGAGCTGTGCAAGAATTCTGTAGCTAGCTTGGGCTTCTAACACAAGGTGAAGTCTTTAGCACTTCGCAAGTCTTGTCTCGCATGCAACAGACTAGCCACTGGCCACAAGCCATCGTGCAGCGGGACGGCGAGGTGACGGGCCGCCGTGCATGAATCCATGCAGGTCGGATGCCTGACGTGACGCGACTTCCACGCTTCTTGCCCAGACGCCGGCCTCCACAACCAATTGGGCGTCTTGAAGGAGAGTGCAGGACGGGTCGCAGTTGGCTCACAGAAAAGCCGCAGAGCC
Organism: Taphrina flavorubra JCM 22207; assembly: GCA_000836175.1. Lineage (NCBI taxonomy): Eukaryota > Fungi > Ascomycota > Taphrinomycetes > Taphrinales > Taphrinaceae > Taphrina > Taphrina flavorubra. The sequence goes on along the minus strand of DF819242.1, from coordinate 157,859 downwards.
GCCCGACCTCGTTCTCCCTTCCAAGGTTCCAACCCTCAAATCTGGTTTGCTTTCCTGTCTTTCTTTCTTTCCCCCCTCCTCCCTCTCCTCCTCTCGACCTCCTCCGTGGACAGTCTTCGCGCGAGTTGTTGTCCAACCGACGAGCTGACGACAAGACGAGTGTCACCGTGCTACCGAGGGACGAATCACGTCCTCACACTTTGGGCAACACAGGGATCATCCTTCCTCGAGCATAACGGTCCAGTATCGTCGAGGTGGATCTCGTCATTCATTCTCTCCTCCACATACCCACCCTCATTGCAACAGTCTCTTATCTGCACGCGTTTTCTTAGCATTCTTGCACAGCGACTACTTCTACATATACACCACCTTATCTAGCCCAAGCCACGTCATATAAGACTACTCAAGCTCGGCATGCAGTCTAATCAGGCAATGTCCTCACAAGGTGGACGTCCGAATCTACGAATAGCGCATCGAAGGACGCCCTCGGAACTGACACCACTCATGAGTTAGTCCTGACCTCATCGTCGATTTGCTCGATGGATGTGGATCTTCGTCGTTTGTCATATGCTGACCTTGCGTAGTGGAACAGTACCAGATTCAACAACAGATTGAACTCTTGCAGGCTCAGCAAGCCTTGCTCCAGAGTCAGCAGGCCGGATTGTCAATGGCGCCTCCATCACTCATGCCAAACCAGTATACATACAACAACAATAACAGCCAGCAGGGCTCACATCGCCGCGGTCAGAGTATGAGTCAATCCAACAATGCTGGACCTCCACCGGCACCGAGCTCTGGTGCTTCTGGATTTACCGAGGTGACCCATCAGAGACGAGGTTCGCAATCTGGACACAACCGCAGGCACTCTCTTGCACTACCTGAGGCGAAGCGTGCTGCAGAGAAGGCGCAAGCTAGCAAACAGAACACTGGTTTCTCGTTCCCTGCATCATCGAGCTCAGATTCTGCCATTGCTTCAGACTACAGTAGTTCTCGAGCCACCGGTTCAAGCAGTCCGCAGAAACGAAGCTCAAGTCCTCAACGTCGCAGTGCGGCCGGTCACGGCCGTAGTCAGAGTATGGCAATAGGTAGAATTGGCTCGACTTCGCCTGTCCGTGGAGGCGGTGGTGCTGCTACCTCTGGTGGTTTCCAATTTCCACCGGCACAGCAGGCTCAATCCAGTGCGGGATCTCAAGACAGCTCCCTGGGCCGAAGCTCTAGTGGAGGCCATGCTCGTCAGTCTTCCCGCAACTTCGATTCCAATTGGAGATCTGGCCCACCAGTGGCTCCACAAGAACAACAACCTTATTTCACTCCAGGTCATCGTACTCGACCGAGCATGTCAAACTCAGTCTCGTCGCTACAGAACTTTGGTCAAAACTTTGCTTATCCACAAACAGCAGCAAGCCTGCACAGTGGTATGGGCATGTTGCCGGTCATGAACAACATGCTACCGCCACAACTCATGGGACAGCAGATGCAGGGACAAAACGCGCAGAATAGAAAGTCCTTGTTTTCACCTTACTTGCCACAAGCTACCCTACCGGCGCTCCTCAGCGATGGCAGATTAGTCGCAGGAGTCCTTCGAGTCAACAAGAAGAATCGATCGGATGCGTATGTGTCCACCGATCTTCTGGATGAGGACATTTTCATCTGTGGGTCGAAAGACCGGAATAGAGCTCTAGAAGGAGACTTTGTCGCCATCGAACTTCTGGACGTGGACGAAGTCTGGTCTGCCAAGCGTGATAAAGAGGACAAGAAGAAGAGAAAGGACAACCACACCGGCATGAGTGGTGGTGGACTCCGACGCCAAGGCAGCATTCGCGACCGTCCCGAAGCGAAGAAGAAGGACGATGTCGAAGTCGAAGGTCAGGGTCTTCTGCTCGTTGACGAGGAGGAGGTCAACGACGATCAAAAGCCAATGTATGCAGGACACGTTGTTGCCGTTGTCGAGCGTACAGCAGGACAGATGTTCTCGGGTACTCTTGGTCTGCTACGTCCAAGCTCTGCCGCGACAAAGGAAAAACAAGATGCTGAAAGAAGGGAACGCGATGGTGGTTCATCCAGTTCTCACCGTCAACCAGAAAGGCCCAAAATCGTATGGTTCAAACCAACGGACAAGCGCGTTCCACTCATTGCGATCCCAACGGAACAAGCCCCGCGCGATTTTGTGGAGAATCACGAGAACTACAAGAACAGAATCTTTGTTGCTTGTATCAAACGATGGCCAATCACTTCGTTGCACCCGTTCGGAACTCTAGTGGAGGAGCTGGGAAACATGGGCGATGTGTCTGTCGAAACAGAGGCACTGCTTCGAGACAACAGCTTCCTTGCAGAGGAATTCTCTGCCACGGTTCTGGACGCGGTGACACAAATCTCTGAGGATGTTGACATTGAGGGCGAGGGCCGGAAGGACTTCCGAGGTGAGAGAGCATTCTCGATCACCGCTGATGGCACGACAGACGCAACTGACGCCTTCCACATTCGACAGACCGACGATGGTTACGAAGTTGGTGTCCACATCACTGATGCCAACTTCTTTGTGCGCCCGGGCTATATTCTCGATCGCGAAGCTAAGAAACGTGGATGTGCAGTCAGTCTTGTACAAAGAACGATCCCTATGCTGCCGCCAACATTGACACAAGGTGTAGCCGCCTTCACTGTGGACGCCGACCGCCGAGCCATTTCCATCGTCTTCAAGATCTCGGAGAAATTCGAGCTAGAGGATAGTTGGATTGGTAAGTCGATCATCAGGAACACTGCGCGCTTTTCTACACATCAGATTGAGGCCGTCCTCTCAGATAAGGAGCAGCTCGAAGATGCTGAGACACAAAGTGATATCCTGGCGCTCTACTCTGTCGCAGAATCACTTTTCAAGTTGCGCTATAGCGATGGCAGTCTCGACATCACAACTCTCAAACTCTTCCACCAGCTTGATCATGAAGAGAGAGATCCATCTCCTGTTTCTGTCAACATTTTTGAGAAGAAACAAGCAAGCATTATGGTTGATGAATTGCTTATTCGTGCCAATATTACTGTGGCAGAACTCTTGGTTGAGAAATTGTCTTCGGCTGCCCTGTTACGCAAACAGTCATTGAGCAGTGCAAAGAAACTTGAGCAATTGGTCATCCGTGCTAAACGCCTGGGTGTTGAGCTTGACTCTCGATCCATCGGATCTATCTTGAACACGATCGCAAAGGTCGAGGACCATGCTATACGCAAGGCACTTGAGATCTTTTTAGTAAAGGCATGTAATATGCCCAAGTATATCATTGCTGGCAACGCTCATCACGACAACAACTTCTCGCACTACGGATTCAATGTGCCTGTCTACACGCACTTCACCAGTCCATTCAGCCGCTATTCCGATCTTATCGCACATCGTCAATTAGCTGCCGCCCTGGAGGATCAACCCTGGACTGAGGATGCCGAAACCCTTGGAAAGCATGCCGATTTCTGCAACACAAAGAAAGATGCTGCTAAGAATGCGCAGGATCAAAGTATACACCTTATGCTCTGTTCCATGGTCGACAAGCTCTCCGCGTCTTCGGGGGCTGTTATACGTCAAGCCATTGTGATCAATGTTATGGACTCAAGCTTTGATGTCCTACTTCCAGAGTTTGGCGTTGAGAAGAGAGTTCACCTTGACCAATTGCCATTACACAAGGCAGAATTTGATAGTAAAACGCGCAAATTGGAACTCTTTTGGATGAAAGGTATTGACTCGGCTACGTGGATTCCGGCCGACCAGCAAAGCAAATCATCTCCTGGGCATCTGAAAGGTGTCAGCGTTATGGAAGAGCAAATGTTGCAACAAAAAATGATTGAGATAAGCAGTCTCACTATCGAGGATGAAGATACGCTGTTCAACACTGAAGAGCCGTCTTCGTCCGGCGCGACATCGAAGAGCGTGCCCTCCTCACCACCGAAACGTCCAATCAGTTCAGACGCACGACCGGCAAGCTCAACGGCCGTGCCTACATTGGCAGATGTCTCCTCACCCAAAGACAAACCTGCATTTACCTTTGAGAATATCGTTCGCAAAGCCAATGGTGACGTCGTGCAAGAAATTACTGAGCTTTCTCGAGTTCCAGTCGTCCTTCAGGCGGATTGCATCTTCAAGAGTCCCCCACTACTACTTGTTCGAGCCATCAATCCGGCGCGAGAGTAGAATAAGACCCTTATTACAAGGGCCAACCCGGTTCACTAATGAGGCCTTGTGCCACTCATGATGCATTGCACAGTTACATTACACTCATTTGCTTACTAAGAATCAACTTTCGCTATCATCAAACTCACCTGAATGGACAGAGCCGCATCGCTTGCGCGGCCTGCCTGACCTTTTCCTGATTCGCTTCCGTGTACTTTTCCGGCCTCTCGGGTCCGATCTCCTCGACCTTGTAGCCTTCGTTGTGCCACTGGGAAGTCGTGGCCGCGGGACCATCGAAACCGAGCAAGAGGCACCAGAGCCTATTGGCCCAAGTAGATCGGACGTAGAGGGGCACGAATCTAAAGTACGACGGGTGATACCTACCGTGCTCGTTTGGCCGCTCCTCCATGCGTCTCTGGGGCTTGGTCCGTGGGAGGGCGGTGTACCGCAGGACCCATTTGCGCAACGTGAGTACGGCGAGGAGGACGCGCTTGATGGACGGCGACGCAGGGGGATAATCAAAGGCTGTGCGGACGCGGTCGTCGAGCAGGGCATAGACGCACTGTCGCGCGAGACGGTTGAAGATGGCGGGCACGGGCCGCAGGAGCACGTCGACGGTCGCGTCGGCGAGCACTCTGTTTTTCGGGTCGTAAATCATGTGGTTTGCCTCGTAGGCGAGACTCCATTCGCGTAAGTGCGTGATGGAGTCGGGAATCTCGCGGATACCCATGCGCAGTCCGATGGCGGACCACATGACGAAGATGGCGCGGCATTCGAGTGGTGTGAGGGATCGCCATTCGTAGCGCTCAATCCACTTGATGGGTTCGAGGATGAAGAGGGCGAGGGTGTAGAGGAGGTCGTCTTGAGAAATCCGATTGCCATACTGCGCGTGAATCTGGTTCATGCGGGCGACGGCGGTGGTGGACCGCACGGAATTGAGGTCCCACGTCATGAATTCCTCAATCAACAGGGAAGTCTCTTCTGCCCTGATCCCTGCGCGATCCACCAGGTTTTTACTGGACACCAGGACGCGCGCGATGCTCGGGATGCCGTAGGTGCGGAAGAGGGCGAATTCCAGGGATTTCGTGTATATTAGTGGAAACTCGAGCTGCGAGATGGAGTGGACGATTTTCTGCGCCGCCAGGGGAGTCAATTCTCCTTCTTCGTCTTCTTCTTCTTTCGATGCATAGGTCTGTAGTGTTTTCTCTAGGTTTGCGTATCGTTGGCGTCGCACGTTGTAGAGATGAAGTGTTGCGAGGAGGAAGAGCACAGATCCCGCCAGGACAGTTATCGTGTCCATTCTCCCTTGTGCTTCGTGCAGTCACTATTGACCTTGAACTCAGCTACTCTGTCACAACCTCAGGCTTATCCACAGAGCGACCAATGCAACGAAGCAAGATTCGTTCGCCAAGAAGCAACATCCACGAAAGCAAGAGTATACAACGTTAACCTTGCAAGGTTGCGAGATGTGGGGAAATCGTTTAGCGAGAAAAAGGTTGCGGCGCCAGTTTGTGGCTGGAGAAGAACATTTGGCACTCAACACGTTCGCGCGCACGTTCGATAATACATACATCTTATCTCTGAGAGTATTGACGCACTCTGCACAACGAGTTCGTCCTGATGGCTACAGCTATCGAAGGTACACCATCATGGAGTAATTGGACAATTACTCTTGATGGCCACGTCGGCCGTACCCGCTTTCGGGAGCACGTCGAATTCAAAGCAGTCGACGGGGATGCCGAGTGTGCAGCAGGCATTCGGAATGTCCACCACGGAAGCGAGAGTCGCTTCGACGGGTGCCGCGGAGAGGAAGAGGTAGACTTGTTCGCCTACATCCGAGATTAGGGGACGGGTTTCCAAGAAGACTTGTGATTGCAAGGACTCACCCGAGTATCCGAAGCGTTTCAAGTATTCCACGCAATTGAGACATGCCTGGCGATCTATCGGGTCAGTGTTCCCGTTCGGCCAGTCTCAGTGGGAGTCGGAATATGCTTACATGCGACGGTCGCGTCGAGAAAGTGCTGTTTACCGTCTTCGTCGACGGAAATGCCCTCAAACTATAACACACACAAGTCAGATCTCAAAGTACAGGTGGAAGAGGTCATCAGTCGGGATCGACATCACTTACGGTGAGCATGCGTCCGGAGCCGAATTGAGGCTGCACAGGACCAGGCACAAAGATTGGATTGCGCATGGCCATGTCCTTGACGCCGTTCTTGATGACGGAACACTTGAGCGTCACGATACCCGCCATTTCGATGGCGCCACTACACTCGGTCAGTCTCTCCAACTCGTCGTCAGCCATTCGAGCTTCGAGTGTTACCAGAATGAGATCTCTCCGTCACCTGGTCATGGTTAGTCACTTTTTAAAGAAAAGCAAGTGTCGTCCGGCATACCTTGACTAAAGTGGAGATCGCCGAGCGAGAGCTTGGCACCGGGCACGTAGACCTGAAAGCTATGTCAGTGTAATAAAAAAGGAAGAATATGCTGGACATACTGGCAAGTACGACTTTGATCCACGACTCAAATTCTTAATGTCGCAGTTGCCACCATGTTCCCGTGGAGGCACGGTTCTGGCTAGGAGTTGTATTAGCATTTCGGCCTCAACTGCGGGTCGGAAGAAGATGGGACTCACCTCCGTCCGTCATGATTCTTTGCCGGAGATCCTCGCTGGCGGCACCGGCATGGGCGCCCTTGGCTTCCGGTAACTTGGCGACGTCCTTGTAGTGGTCCTTCATGGCCGTCACGAGTCCGGCCTCGCGCTCGTTCCAGGTGGCCAAGAGGTCGGCCGAGGGAGCGCAGCCGATGAGACCGGGATGGATGATGCCAGGAAATCGTACGCCGGGGACGTGTCTGCTGCTTGCAAAGATGCCCTCAAAGTCCCAGATGGCTTTGGCGGCACTTGGGTACTAATGGTATACATCAGTCATGTACTCGACCTGGATAGTCGATCTTACCTGTTTGTCAAGGAATCCGCCGCCATTGCTTTCGTGGAAGATGCCCTATACAAAGCATCAGCCAGTACGTTCTCAGGTTCGTGGTGGACGAGAAGAGTACGTACGCCGAAACCCCACTGTTGCTCCGGGAACGGTTGAATCTCGAGAATCTCGACACAGAGGACATCATTGGGCTCGGCTCCCTCGACCTCGATCGGGCCAGAGAGGTAATGCACCCGCGTGAGATCGACATTCTTGATGTCGTCTGCGGAATCATTCTGCGATCATGTCAGAGCTGGATCAGCGGTACAGAATGGATTTTCACGTTCTTGATCTGACCGCCGGTCCAGTCGACGCACTCGACATTGACGACTTCACCCTGCTTGACCTTTGCTGCGGAAGGAATGTCTGGGTGCCATCGATTGTGCAGATGGGGCTGATTGTATGCCTCCTTGTTTAAATCGACCTTGACGACGGTCCTGTGTCCGTTGATGGGCATTTTGCGATTGCTTCCTTGTCAATTGAAAGTCTGCCTCGAGCGAAATGCTTGGGAACAAGTACAGAATAAGACTTGTCTATGAGTAGATGAGATGAACACCAAGAGTGCGGAGACCCAGAGACACGGCAAACTGATAAGAAGAAATTCCGCTTCTGCCGGTTCCCCACAAATCACAAGATAAACCATCTGGGCATTCCATGACAAACAGAAACTCCAGCGCATATTCCTCGCTTGCCATACTATCTATTGTGACCATTCCTCCGACCTCAGAAGCAACCTCGCAAAAGTCATGGTTCAACACTCGTCTGCCATAGCTACACACTGCACTTCAACAGTGGAATCGTGCAATTGCAATTGTCTAGATCTTGCTCCAGCTGCAATCTACGAAGGCGTCAGCCACATCGCGGGTGGCGCTTCCAGATAACGGGGTTATCCTCACAGAGGGGCTCCTCTACGTATGAAATCAAGCTTGCTGAAGGATTAGGAGTGACATGACACTGAGAAACATATACATATCTGCCGTTCAAGTATCTGTGTGCGCAACTCAGGAGATACGTGTATCTGGCGTCGACCTCGTACGTTGCTACTGCTACATACTCACCGATCGGAAATATCAAGATGGTCGTGAAATTCGAGAAACCGCAGTACGGCGATTTGCCACGATCGATGCTCGAACCACTACACCACAGCGACTCGTTCGTGGACTCGCTCTTATCGCTGGACATACTGACGCGGATCGATCCCTTTGACGACGTGGAATCCCGCATCTCGTCGGAAGATGTGGACGATTGTGCGCCGATGCTGTCGTCGTCGTCTCCGACGAGCGATGAAAAGATGATTGGAATTATCCAAAAGAAGGATCGCTCGAGTGGGCCGCGACATTTGCGGCTGGGTACGGAGTTGCGACACTTGACGCGGTCGAGGACGCGGCTGTATGTCACGGTGGCGAGTGTCGTGGTGGTGTGGATCGTTTGTATCTGTGTCGTGGCCATGATCAAGACGAATGGGTTCTATCGGAATCCCTTTGACAATGGCTCATCCATGCCTTCATTTCCGTGATACTGCTCACATACTGAATCAAGTACACGGCATTTCTGCGTCTCACAATGCTTGGTTTAGGAAGGTTCGACGGAGTAGCATTATGCGGCCTTTGCTTTGAGCTTGGCGCCGTACTTTTTGACCTTATTCTCAAAGTCGAGGAGCACAAAAGGCATGACCAGGAACGCGATGACCCCGTACACGAGATCGAGTGAGCCGTTCTTGGGACTCGGCCCCTTCATGTTGCATCGCAAAAGCGAGCCAATCAGCTCGGTATTGATCATGGCCTGACCGCGATCGAGGCCGAGCATGGCTGCCTTGGCGACCTGTTCAGGCGTCTGACCTAAATCGCCCTCCTCGAGAATCTTGGTGATTTCGGGCTTTAGTTTCTGTTCATTCTCAAATCCGGGCGAGTATATCGTTGCCGGAAAGACGCAGTGCACATCAATGTCGTACATGAGGCATTCCTGACGTAGGGTATCTGATAACGCTCGGATGGCTGCCTTGGTAGGCGTATAGGCGCAGTACCCAGCGAGGTTCAGGAATGACACGATGGAACTGGTAAAGACAATCTTCCTTCTCCTGGTCTTGTCTTGCGGAGGACTCTTTAGCATCGATTGCAGCGCTGCGTGAGCTGAAAACATGGACGAGAGGTAGTTTCCTGTCATTGGCTTGGCCAATTCGGTGGTTGAGAGGTCGGCAAAGAGACCTGGATGGGCTGTGCCTATGGCACATGAGCTTGCCGTGATCATAGTGATGTATGGAAATAACTTACCAGCACAACAAAACATCACGTCCGGCGTGCCGACTTGTTCGATTGCGTTGACCACAGCTTGAGCGTCTGTACAATCTACACTAAGTGCCCTTATTGTCTGTGTTTGTCCTGCTTGTTCTTTGAGCTCGGCCACCGCTGCGTCCAGTGTGCTTTGTGTCCGGGCAATGATGGTGACATTGGCGCCTCGTCGCACGAATTCCATCGCGACCGCCTTGCCCATGCCCTGCGAACCGCCAGTCACTATCACATGTTGGCCTGCATATGATTTCTTCTTGGGCGGGACCAGTGTCTGCACCGCGATAGAACCCACGAATAACGCAGAGACGGCCGTCACGATATAGAAAAGCATGATGGACTTAAGTAACAACTACAGCAACAATTTGCCAGACGAATTAACACGTTCGCAGAGAGTAAACACAGTGAACCAGCTCTTCAAAGACTCTGGACATAGTTGCCCATATTTCCATCTGCACACATCACCATCAACTGCAGCACTTGGTCTATAAACAGATATCGTACTTCACATACGACACCATGGCGCCGCCACTTCCAAAATTTACTCCAAAACTCAGAAATCATGTATACAACAGCTTGATTTGTGCTCCTTCTGACCACCGTTAGAAGAGACACATCGCAGGCCATGGGCAATCGGAAAAAGGTCAGGAAGACTGTCCAGCATGAAAAGACCTTTGATGGTGGTGGGGCGACTGTAAAGGCCATTCGTTCGCACAAGGATGTCGATTCCGAAGATGATTTCGAAGCCACACAAGACAAAATCTTGCTGGAGGGGCAAAGGAGAGACTACAGAGCGACAGAAGGCGACATGGAAGCGTCTGACGAAGAAGTCTTAGCACTACCCGATGAAGACTCTGAGGAGGACGAGCAAGAATACGGCTCGGATTCAGACATTGAGCCGGATGAAGATGATCAAGAAGAAGGATGGGGGGCAAGCAAGAAGGAGTATTACAATAATGATGACATCTCGGACGAGGAGGATCAGAAGGCGGAAGAGCAGGAAGCACTCAGGATACAGCGCAAGAACTTGGCAAAGCTCGACGCTTCCGCCTATGTGGACGACTTTGACGAGTGGATGGACGATGCCGAAGACGATTCCGATGAAGTGACTGAGATCTTGCCCACGACCATATCCCAGGACCTGCCAAAGTCGGAACTGCTCAAAATTCTTCACACCCGAAACCCCGAATTTTCTCCTTTCGCACTAGAATTCAAGTCGCTCATCGGACAATTGGACCATCTCGATGCGCTGGCCATGCGCAAGCACCATCCGCAGCACAATCTGATCGAGGCAAAGATGAAGGCTCTGAGGAGCTATCTCGCCGTGCTTGCTTTTTACTTTGCCCTCATGAGCTCAGAGCAGGCAAAGACGACCAACATTAAAGAACATGAAATCATGATTTCACTCGTGCGATGTCGACAGGCATGGCAAATGCTCGAACCTCTCGAATTTGACGAGTCGCTATTCGAAGCTACAGAAGTGTCTCAGCCTATCGCAACAAGCGTCGTTGCAAGCAGCAAACCACGCAAGAGGAAGAGGTCAAGCAAGTCCACAGATCTTGCCTCTACTTCTGCAGCACCTGCACCGGTAATCGAATCCTACGCTCCTGATCAAGACGACGAGCTGGAAGAGACCTTCCGCGCGCTAAAATCCATGCCGACAAAGAAACAGCGCAAGTCCGGTCCCCTGCCAGACTTGGCCGACAACGTGGCCGACTCGATCGACGCCGAAGACGCCGCGGCACGTCGCAAGACCCTCCAATTCTACGCCTCGCAAATCAACAACAAGGCCAACCGCCGTTCCGCGGCACAACAAGGCGGCGACACCGACATTCCCTATCGCGAACGCCGCAAGGAACGCGAAATACGTCTGCAGGCCGAAGCGGAACGTCGTAAAGGCGGAACCGCAGGCGCCGACCTCGACGACCAAGACACCACTGCCATCAATACACCGCGCGAAGCCTCCGACGACGACGAGTACTATTACCTCGTCGCCGCCGCCTCCGCCGCCCAAAAAGCAGCGCGAAAACAAGACCATGACAACGCCGTGGCCGCCGTACGTGCCGCTCGCGCCGGGTATGAGCTTCCTCCTCAGGACGTAGTCGGCGTCGACGGGAAGCGCAAGATTGGAAGGGACATTGCGGCCAATAAAGGACTCACCGTCAATCGGCCCAAGGAGAACCGTAATGCCCGCGTCAAGAAGCGCAACAAGTATGAAGCCGCCAAGAAGAAACTCGCTTCACAAAAGGCCATTTTCAAACGACCCACGGGCGCATATGCCGGTGAGAGCAGCGGAATCAATGCGCGCGTCATCAAGTCCACCAGAATGGATCAGGGTAATAGCAAGAAGCGGTAAAATCGTTCAATCATTGTTTTGGCGGGCATTGCACAAGCGAGCGACGATGGGTACAGATCTATGTATATATATATATAATCGTACGAATTTTATCCTGCCAAAATCTCTGCCAATTTCGCACGCACATTTTCCTCTGGCTCTGCATAAATATCCCAGGCGGCAAAGCGCCTCGCCAACGCTTCCGCATCCTTGAGTTTTTCCTTTTCCTCCTCAGTCAGTACCGATAGTGCATCAATCAGGCTCTCTCCGCGGGCCTGAATCTCCAGCAACTGTTGTGCGCGCACGAGGATGTGGTCCGGGATACCGCCCAGTGCGGCACAATTGATGCCAAAGGAAGAGAGGATGGGGCCATCCGCTACGCGATAAAGATGAGCAATCTGGTCCTTGATCTGATCCGCTTCCTTGTTGATGATGATCTCCATGTGCTTCAGACTCATCGCCTTTGAAAAGTTCATGTACTCTGGTCGAAGAACTTCGTGAAAGTGCGTCGAAACGAGACTTCGTGGTCTCAATTTGGTAGCATCAGTCAGATACTCCACCAAAGCACCGAATAGTGCTGCACCATCAAATTCTTCAGTACCTTTACCAAACTCATCAATCACCAGTAATGATCGAGCAGTCATCAGTTGTAAAGCCACAGAGACCTGTTGCAGATCGCGCATAAAGGATGATTCTGCCTCGGTCACTGACCGGCGCGTCATGAGTCGAGTCAAGATGCGATCTGTGATGCCAATCAGCGCAGAAGTTGCAGGGACGAATGAGCCTATGTGAGCCATGTAGACAATCAAGGCCATCTGCTTCAAGTACACGGACTTTCCAGAAAAGTTGGCACCGGTCATGAGAATCAAGTTGGGGACATCTACTGAGCTCTCGTGCTCACTTGCAGGTCGCGCGTTCTCTTCTGACTCTTCCCCTATTTCCCGCCCGATGATATGTATGTCGTTGGGTACAAAGACATCTACCACAAGCTCATAGAGAGGATGACGGCCACCGGTGACTGAAAGAATATTTTGCTCCGTCATTTCAGGCTTGACCCACTTGTACTTTCGCGCGGCGAGTGCAAAGGAGAGTAAGCAGTCAAATTCAGAGAGTAGCTCAGAGCATTGCATGAGGAACTGCGAATGCTCGAGAATCCTGACTTGGAGCTGATAAAGCAATTCTATTTCTCGATCAACGACAAGAGAGTGTATGTCGCCGAAATACTCGTCCCTGGTAAGATAAGCTGGTTGTGAAGTCGTCGGATACCAGGATCTCACAATTCCACCATTTGATCGCTCTTGAAATACACACTCTTGGCTGTACTGAAGTGTATGGACCATTCATCACTTTGCCAGATTGGAATGATTTGATCCGCTTCTGAGACTGTGTCTGCATTCTGTGCCGGCATGACGGTCAGGAAACCAATTTGAGGTAGGTAGATGCATTGCACGACGTCCTCATATTGCTCGGGTATGCTGGACGCAATCTTCGCACACGCCTTGTTGAGCACTTGTTCCAGACTGTCGTACACGTCCTTGTGCGAATCCAATTCGTCGTCAACCAAACGCTTGACGACAATTCGTTCTTCCGCCTCTGATTCATCAAAATCAATGACATCGTTGATCAGGGCGCCGATTCTCTGCAGCCTGGGCACGTCGAATGTAGCACAAATGCTTCTCAAGACAGCAATGTCCGTATTGCCTCGCATTTCCTCCACTTTCTCGAGGACTTTGATGGCGTGAAATGCAAAGTTCAACAGCACCTGCCAAACGCCGCCACGAGCCGTGCCATGCTGACCAGCCTGCAGTTGTTCTAGAGCGTTGTGCATGTTGGCACATTTTCCCAATACTCTCAGGACCTGGTCAGCGATTTGAGCATTGTATGGACTAATGAGGCACTCGACAGCATCGTGCCTACTTTCAAGCACCGCGATGTCTGTAGTGGGAGCCATGAACCAGTGCTTCAGTAATGCCCTGCCAGCCGCGGTGCGGCATCCGTTGATGATGCCAAACAAGTTTGGATTATCCTTGCGCTTTTGTGGTGATTCTTGCTTGTCTTCAAAGACTCGCAACGCCATGAGCGTATCTGCGTTTAGAATCATTGTCGAGTCAATTCTGAACATCTCCACACGCTCAACCATCAGTGCAAGATATGCTGCACCACGGACATCACTGACAGCTCGTTTGCGATCAATATATGCAAAGAGTGCTCCGGCGCTTCCGAGTCCGAGCTCAGCTTGTGTATCAAGTCGACCTTCCACTCTGATCTGAGCTTGGCGTTGTCTTGCTTCGTCCTTACTGAGACCTGGTCCGAAGTGTAAAACTTCCTCGGGATCCGACTCGTGCGCCCTGACTATGCAGGCGATCTTCTCAAGAGCTTTCTTGCTCACGAATTCGGAACGAGGTCGGACTTCAGAGGTCTGCAGGAGCTCTTCGAAATCTGCGTGCTCAGCAAGCACATCGTTGGCTCGCGAGGAGAGAAGTAATAGGTCCGGGTTGATCTGGTTCAGTGCAGCTTTCCAACATTCGAAAGGTGGTTCTTCGTTAATGTCAGAAGCCAGGAACAGTTCCTTCGAGTCTGATAGGTAATACTGGGACTTGTCAGACTCACAACAGTAGAGGTACAAATACAGGATTGAGCCTCACCGCTATGCCGAGCCGCTTATTGTGATAATCGAATGCAGCGACACACTGCTGTAGGACCTATCGAGTCATCTCGTGATACACTACCGAGGCAGGTAGCAAACATCGCCAAAGTCATCTTCATTCTGGTGTGCATCGCCTGCACTTTGCTCACCGACATCTGGCAGCAAGACTGCAGAGTCCAGATCCATGATTTTGAGTAGAAACGTGTCCTCCAAGCTCTTTTGCCTACTCGGGAACTTGAACCAGGCAGTCATGAGAAGCATCACACTGGTGTGGGAAAGGGGTGCAATCAGCACCAGTTGTGTGAGCTGATTGCTGCACATTGAAGCATTGGGTACTTTGCTTGAATTGTGGGCTGTGCACAATGAGCCAGTATTCCTGTCCAGTCAGTGTGAAAGGGCATGCTGCAGCACGAGGTCACGGAGATGGTATTTGTTGAATTGATGCGAGTCGCTATGCCTACTATCTGACTCTGTCTTTCATCATAAGCGACACTTGATGCGGCGTGCTTTTCTTTTAGTGTAGTGTGATTGTTGCTATCATCAGTGGTACACTTTCCCGACTGTTGTTCGTAAAATCGTTCCAATTAGTATACCTTCTTCTTGTCCAATGCAATCTCTCCTGCTCCAGAGTTGACCCTGTCAAGTCAGTACAAGAGCACACTAGATCATGATGCGGGACGTACAGCAACAAGAGTCCTCCCATGATACTGAGCGTCTGGAAGAAGTCGTATTTGAGGAAGTCTCTTTGAGGTGAAGTCGAGTGCACACTCCAAAAGTTGTTGATGAGCAAGTTCATCATACTAAGCATGAGTACCAAGAAGATGGCAGATAATCTGGCTTTGAAACCGACGACGACCATTATGCAGGCAACGAGACCGACAAGCGAGAAGATTACCCGGGTAAGACTCCATTGACCGTGGAAGACAAACCCAATGAAGAGAAAGATGAGGAGGATTCTTCCAGCCAGTTGAAAGTACTTTCTTCGGTCAGTCTCGGAAATTGAGGGCAGGCCAGCAAAGAGCTGTTTCTTTTGCGACAATGAATCCGACATGACCATCATCAATCCGCCAACAACACTGAGATTTCGGAAGAAAAAGTTGAGATCAAACAAGAGACCATACCCAAATGCCTGTGAAACGACGACAGCCAGCAATGTGCCGATTGCGATTTCGGTGTACTTTCGAGAGACGACGAGGAAGGATCCGGCAAACATGGCAACCACGTTGAACAAGAGGAAGAGATGGCTAATGCCCCACCATATGCCTCGGTATGCCTGCAAGTAATACAGCTGATCGGACCATTGTGTGACGATTCGGATGGCATCCTCCAAAAAGGTGACGACAATCAGAAATCTCCCGAGTGCCGGCAAGTACCTAGATCAAGGGTCAACGAAAGAGTCCCCAATACACTGCCACATATGCGTGCAGTTGCGGGTAACATACGGCTTGATGGGATCAAAGACAACGTCCAAGGTATCTTCAATCTTCGAAGACAACTGCTTCACAGTGTCGAGCGGCGAATCAACCGACGGCGAGCCACTGGAAGGCGAGTTGATTTGTGGGCCCCGGTAAGCCTGGGGCTGCTGATAACCACGGTTGTTCATGCTGCAGATCGGACCGTGCTACGTCGCGATTTACTGATTTTTTGCAATGGAGACGTGTCCTTTCAACCTCGATAGTAATGCAAGCGACGTATCGACAACGTGACTCTCAGCCGACAGAGCTACGTTGTGGTAGTCTTGGCGAGGGCTGGCGAATGTGTACAGGCCAACTTGGCAGCAGGGTGGTGCTGGTGACTGGTAGTTTGAAGGGCGAAGGGAAGGAACACGTCAAGGCGTTGGTTGCTGCTCTTCCGCGGCCGGCGGCTTTTTGGTGTCCGAGCGGGAACGAGCATCCAGCGTGTGCCAAAGTCGCTCCTTTTTGGCACCCACACACGCACACACACAGGTGCAGCTCTGCAGGAGGCTCAGAAACAAGCATTATGCGCTATATTTACCATCTACATGCGTGCTCGTCGCTCGAAGGGGTAGCTGCTTCATATTGAAACCTCAGTCCTCGAGAGGTACACTTCCTGGTAGCAGCGCAGCATATTGCCTGATTGGTCAATGCTGTGCACAATATTCCGCCGACCTGCTGTCATGCATACCACCAGGAAACAAGCATTTTCTCATGTATATGAATCTTGCAGCACTAGCCAGGGTTCTCTCGGCAGCTGCTGCTATCATTCAATCGTCTGGTCCCATGTAAAAGTGGGATCATGTGCCAGGGCGATGATGACGCCATCCTCCTTGAGCTGCCTGATCTTCTTGATGGTGGATCGGGCATCGTCTATAGAAGCGTGCATACTCGTCAATTCGCCGCCCTCCTTCTTCCATTGACCAATGTCCGACTCACCAGAAATCAGTCTGGAGTGATGTGCACAATCGCCGCCCAGGCAGACCTTGCCTTTGCCCGTCGTGACCACGGCACACATATTGCCTGGGATGTGGCCCGGAGCATTGCACAGCAACATGCTCCCATCGCCGAAAAAATCAAAGGCATGTGGGAACGGTCCATACGCTGACCACTTGTCTTCCTCTAAAGACAATTCCCTGACCTTTCCTATTCGTTTCTCCGGGTCTAGCAGTTCGGAGAACATGCCTGCTTCCGGATCTGTCGGGTAGCCCTTGCCACAATGTGCTATAGTACCAGGGCCGAGCCATGCAGTGGCCTCAGGAAACATGTTGTGTATAGGCTGCTGATGATCCCTACCATGAGTCAACATGAAAAGCCCACTTGACGGAATATGCATACCAGTGTGCGTGTGAAAATACAACATCTGTGACCGAGTCTGGCAGTATCCCAGCTTCCTGTAACTTATCCTTGAGACTTCTCGTCGGACCCACAGCTACCCATCAATCAGCTAGTAGTCTATCGAAGATGCTTACTCTCATACGATTGAAAGTCGGCATGCGTTTCTGTGTCGTGGGCGGATAGACGGACAAGTCACATGCCAGACCAGTGTCCCACAGAACGACCCTGTCCTTGTGCTTGATCAGGAATGCCCAGTCCTCGCAATGTATCGCATCCTCCGGCTTTTCTGACAGATCGCTGAGGATGAGCTATGCGCTTGAGATGCAGGGTCCCTCAGCTTGTTCGTTTTGAGCATTTATACTTACGTTGCCGGGAATCTTCAGTGTCCCACAAGATAATCTATACAATTCGACGGTCGCCATGGCAGTCGTCACGAACAGGTATCGAGCAATGTCAGGTCGTAAGTAATCTCCTTGGTTGATTCACCGAGGCATTGGCAACGGAGTTTGGGGAAGATGCAGCAGAGTCCGTCATGCATGACCGTGCCACCGAGTCATCTACGGGAAGATTATCAGCCACTACGTGATGTAGAAGTCCTTGTCGACTCTATCACCTAAGATAACTATTCTCACGACTGTCAAATCAATGTCCTGAGAATAGCACACGAGACACCATCGAGGTACTATAGCTTGGTCAATGGTGAAAAAATAATGCCATTTGATAAGAAGCAGTGAGAACTACAGCTCTAATCAAGACTACCATATACAGTTCCATGCGGCGTGAGGGACAGAGTTACAGATTCATGTCAGCAGCAGCGCTGGTCCTGTGAATTGATGCAATGTGGTATGAGACTTTTGTCGAGGGAGGAATGAAATAGAGGAAGAGATGAATTTATGCCGATCGAGCCTCGATCGTCCTCTTCTTTCCGAGCTGTCGCTTGTTGAGACGAACAACCTGCTGGTCATCGGCCTTTGGAACCTCGACGTTCTCCTCAGTGACGATGATCTCAATATGCGAAGGACTCGACAGATATGGGTTGATTCTTCCGTGAGCTCGGTACGTTCGTCGTCGCTGCTTTGGTGCCTGGTTGACCTGGATGTGCTTGACAACGAGCGACTCAATGTCGAGACCCTTGATGTCGGCGTTGGACTCGGCATTTCGAAGCAATCCGAGAATGAAGGTCGCCGACTTGACTGGCCATCTGGCCTTGTCGGTTCCGAATGGTTTACCCTGAGCAGTTCGGCCGATACCGCCCTGGAAGCGACGGAAAGGAATTGCCTGCTTGTGCTCCTTGACGTCTTCGAGGTACTTGATCGCCTTTTGCAGCTTCATGCCAGAGACAGCCTGGGCGGTCTCCCTGGTGTTCTTGAAGTGCGTTCGCAGGTAGTCACCACGAGCCATGGCGGACTTTTCAGCATTTGCTGGTTGTGCTGCGTACCTAGTCATATCTTCTACTATCCATCAGGAATTGTTTTCGACACCAAGCGCGGTACATACATCGATAGATTCCCAGCAAGACCTTGGTTGATGGTAATTGTGATGAGTGTGATATGCTGGGCCTCAAAAATTCTTGGTTTTCCAGCGTGAGTGGACTGCACTCTGAAATTAAAACAACATGAACTGTTCCCGCAAACTGTCGGAATCAGGCACTTGGACGCTGGAGATCTACCGAAATGGGCAACTATGCCCGCTGCCCGAGTGCTCACGGCCGAGCGGTCTTGATTGATCTGCACTCGCAATATCGAATTGTTTGGTCTTTCAAGCTTGGTCTTTGGAGCTTCAAGTGTTTTGTATATGTAATGACGTGTCTGCATGGCAAGTCTGTATTGATGCACGTCCTCACTAGCGCTTATGATCGAACTTGCAAAGACTAGCTAGCTCGGCCAAGCTAATGCCAAGCATTGATTGTATCCGATCCGACTGTATGTAGCTCATCTATCTTAGCACTACACTTCAGACCTTACAGATGCGATCGAGCTGTTTCCATCTATTGGTAGTCGACTGTGTCTTGAGCGGATTCGGTGAATGATACGAACCAGGAGCAAGAACACAAAGGGAGGTGCCCACCACAAGCCCACACGAACTCCAGGCAGCAGACCACGCGATTCTTGATTGTAGTTCACGTAGAAACTGCCCGGTGAAGTGGACGTTATGGTCCTTCCCAATGGATCGACGTAACCAGACATGTCATCACTACAGAACAAGACCGCTGTGCTCTTTCGTACTGCGAACTCTCGAATACTTGAGATTCGGCTGACGTTGACGGCTGCAGACCAGGCCGAATTGGGGATCATCAGGAGATTAGGTGCGTGGTCAGATTCGAAGATTCTCGGAAATTCGTGATCGAGACAGATAGCGCTTGCCGTAAGCAGGGATCCCTGGCCTCGTGGAATTCGCCGAGAGCGCCACGTAAGAAAGGTCGAGCCAATATCATTCTTCTCCTTGATCATCTTGCCAGTCTTTTTCGTTACCGTGTTTGTATAACTATTGAGGAATTGCGTCTCTCCCAGTGGATAATGCTGCAGCAACATTCGAGCTTGACATGCAGAATCGTTCCTAAAGTCGTGAGTGGGAACGACTACTGTCACTTTATCTTTGGTGATCCTAGTAATGTCGGACTTGAATTGGATGAACTTTCCGACATCCTGTATGTAACCTGCGGACGCAGGCAAAAGCATCATTGCCACACCATGGTCGACATCTCTTGAGATAGCCTGCAGTACTGACGGCACACTAGTGGCATCCTCGGGTCGAGTGCAGCCAATCTTGATGGAATTTGGATTGTGCTGAGACATGGTAGATGTAATAAGAGTACCTGAAAGCATTACCATGGCAAGTAGCACAGCGAGGGAGCTTTTAGTGAAGAGCGTCTTCGACTTCAAAGGGTCTCGTGAGGTTTCAGGGGACAACTTGGGCATAGGTCCGTCTTCAGAGACTCGCCCACGACTCGAGGACAGAGAACTCAATAAAGATGAGAGGAATTGCGCAAAAATGGCATCAAGAAATCCTTCCATGCGGTTGCCTGCAAGCCAGGATGGGTATAACCCCATTTGAGTACCAATCAGTGAAGCCTGAGTGTATTGAAACAGAGATTCCTGCGTGATGAACCATATCGTCGGGAAGACCAACTGGTCGGTAAGAGCACTCGTCACCTTGCTTTCACGGCCTTCCCTTGCCTGACTAGACCAATTGACGAGTGACTTCGACACTAGAACCGCAAGAACTTGTAATAGTGCCACGGAGATGCTTGTCGTCCCAGTTCCGAAAGTGTCATCAGATAAGAAACCCTGAACGTGTCGCAGAGCCAATACTTGGCCTAGACACAGGCATGCTGTGAAAAGCACAGCTTGTGCCCATCGAGGAGTTCTGCCGAATGGCAGGTCGGAGACAAGATGGAGAAGCGCTATCGTTGCCAAATTGCAGACTGATACATCGTGTGCCAATCGGGTCGAGAACGTCAATAGCAGCAAGAGACCAATCTGACCATACATCCGTTGATGAGCAATTTGAGAAGCTCGACAGCCGTTTGTTGAGACTGTAAAGCTGTCCGTCTGAAAGTGTCACAGACGGATATGGATTGCTGTCGGTAGAGGTCATCTTTGTGCCGAACATTACTGAGCCACGGCGCATGTTTGTCATAAATAGGGCAATCTATCTCCGTTTCGTGTCACACTTGTGGATGTTGAATTGATTGTCCTTGTCGGGAGTTCTTGCGAGAATCCTCCAACCCCGACACTCCTATCGAAGTATCATGCGCAGGTCTCTGTACTAACCCCATGTCATTGCTGTCCCGAACAGCTATCTGGCGCAGCTCCAAATATGAGTCGATGGTGGACAGCATTTCCACCGAACGGCGCTTGAGAATATGATCAGTCTCGAACTGTCAATCCAGCAGACCCACAAGTCGCTGAAAGACGGCATGCGCAACAGTATGACCAGCTCGAAAAGAGTGATTGCAGAGCAAAGAATAGAGGACATTACAGGACTTGCCCTCCAGCTCACGCGTGCGTCACGTTTCTGAATTCAGTTGGAGAACGACAACTGCGCCACAAGCAGACGCCTTTGCAACGCCAATTTTCATCATGTGCCGCTCACCTTCCCGCCATTCTCTGCAACTTCATCCTCCAAGCATATGCATCATCACCGCTGTATACCTATCACAAAAACAGTATTCTGCTCATGCATTGTACAAAGTATGCCGTTAGTCCGTTACTGAAACGACACATTGCGGATGCAAGATGAGAACGATCGTATTCTCAGTTCCTTGACGGGAGCTGGCATCCGACTCAACTCGTTGAGATTGGCCAATTTCCCAAACACCGGCCGCGGCTTGGCCACCACGAGACCGGTACGGGAGGATGAGATTCTCCTGACGATCCCGCCAAAGTACCTCTTGAATCTCAAGATTATCGGCAAGGAATTCGGCTTTGACTGGCGAAAGTACGGCGAGCTCTCAGTTGGATCGTGGCCATTCTTATAATAACACAAGTTAGACCTCCGGTCCCGGCACACGTCGCCCTCGCAGTGTACATCCTGCATCACGAAGCGCGCACTGAGAGCAACATTCGCGCGTACATCGACTCGCTCCCTCGTCACTTCAATCATGTGCCGCTGACATGGACTACCCGACAAGTCGCGTACCTGCCGGCCTCGGCGCGAGCATACTTGGCCAAGCAAGAGATTGTCTTTGATCGGCACTGGTCCACGGCGCAATGGATGATTCGACGCTTCCTGCCACTACAATCCACCCACCCAGGCATCACATTGGCAGACGTGACCGTCGAGCGGTTCCGCTGGTCCTGGCTGGTAGTCAACTCGCGCTGCATCTACCAAAAACTCTCCGCCACCAGCACCCGCGACGACAACTACGCCTGCAGCCCGCTCATCGACATGATCAACCACGTCCCTTCCAGCGTTCCACACTGCCGACTCTCCTACGACATCAAGGGCCTCAGCGTCATCAGTACCTCCCCCTACGCCGCCGGCCAGGAAACATTCATCTCCTACGGCGCCCACGGCAACGAGGCCCTCCTCTGCGAGTACGGCTTCACCCTGCCCACCAACCCAGACAACACTCTTCTCCTCGACCACGCCATGATCCAGACTCGCCCCAACGATAAAAGCAGTGACAGCAGCAGCAGTGATGGTCGGAGCATATTGGAGCCGCACCACACCATGCTCCTCATGGAACTCGGGTACTGGGAAGACTACACCATCGATCACAAAGGCACACCATCCTTCCGCACCGAAGTCGCGCTGCGCACGGCCCTACTGTCCCCCGAAGAGTGCCGCGACGAAGGATCCCGCGGGTGTCGACGGCTCACGGGGTATGTCAACGGACATATCGGCGGCCAAAGGGATCAGCGGGACGTCGATGCCCTTCTCGCCAATATTCTCCATCGTGAAGTGACACAGGCACGTCGAGCACTGCAAGAGTTGTCCAAAAACGACGACGACGATATTCGTGACGACGCGGTACCATTTGCACGACAAATCTGGCAAGACAGGATCGATATCGCGGAAAAGTGTCTCGCCAGAATGTAATGCTCTTGCCATTATTTGGGCGTCATGCATGTATGAATATTCTCTACATAATTCTTTTGGCCAATTCACATGCCCTTCACCACGCATGCGCTCCTGCTTTTCCCATGCTCGCCCGTGCCATATGCTTCTCGATACCCCTGCTATATTCCTCTTTTTACAATTTCATGCTATGTTCATCGGTCTCACGCGATACTGGACATCTGTTTCATGGACAAGCTACGATTCGTCTTGGCCAATCTTTCAAAGTTCGTTGCTGGAACTTTTGCCGCGAATAATTTATCCAACTCATCGTACGAGCGGCCTTGCATCTCGGGGATCCAAAAGTAAGCAAAGAGCGAACACGCGATCATGATGCCACCGTAGATGAATCCCGCCTTCGTGCCCAAGTCTCCTTTATCGGGATTGATGATTGCCGGATTGATGAATGAAAAGACCAAGTTGCCAAAAGCATTCACCATGGTGACCATCGACAGCGTCTTGGACCGAACGCGACGGGACGACGATTCCGAAGCGATGGCCCAGCCGATTGGCCCGAGAGTCGCTTGGTAGACTAATCCCCACCACGAAACGAGAATCAGGAATAACCACTTGGCACATGCACTTTGAAACTCTCCCACAATGCCAATTAGGAGCGAGGAGATGCAGATGATGCAGCAGCCCCCGAAAAAGAGTCGACGACGACCCACCCGCTCTACGGCCAGCAATCCGAGACACGAACCCACGAGAAATATACCGTAATTGATCAGCGTGATTGTATATGACTTGGCAGCCGCCACACCTGTGATTTGTAAAAAGTACGACTGGTATCCCAACACGAATCCCGCACCACACAAGACCTGAATCAATGGTGGTGCAAGTGAGATGATTGTTCGCCTCAAGTTTATGCCTTGAAAGCAACTGATGTAGCCCATCTCGCCATCAACCTTTTGCGCTTGCTTGTCTGATGCGAAACAGACGCGGAGACGCTGCACCTCCTCATCGGCTCGATGTCCAATTATGCCGTGCAGACGAGCAATACTTCGACGCAGCTGGGCATCGTCTGCACTGCCACTCGATTCAAGTCGTCTTATACACCAGTCAGCTGATTCAGGCAAGAACCACGCGCCGACCAGTATGATGACGGCAAAGCCCCACTGTACTGCAAACAGAATCTGGTAGCACTTTGGATTTGGAGCATATCGGTCGCTGGCACGCTGGACCAGTGTGCCTAAGAACTGACCGACCACAATGAAGCAATTGGTGGCAGCCAGAAAGGCACCTCTAGTCTTGGTCGGTGCGACTTCAGACACATAAGAAGGTGAGATGGTCAGGTACCCACCCTGACACAGCGAACAGAGAATCTTGCCCACGGTGTAGATGGCTATATTTCCGGCAATGTACTGTATCGTGGCGCCGGCAATCCAGATGACCGAGAAAAGCATCAACGAGAATCGTCTGCCATAGCGATCCATCATCGGACCAGTCGCATAGGCCGCGAGAAACATGGCGGCCGTTCCGCCGGCATTGTAGGCATACTGCCAAGTGATGGGGACAATGTACTCATGCTTTCGTTCATAGTAGACTCCGAAACGAGCTCGCCATGCAGCAATACCGGTGACGGAAGATCCTGCCTAGCAACTTGTCAGCTACTGTCCACTATATGCCCAGCCATCTTCGGTACAGGCTGTTGAAGCGTACAAAATTGTCATAACCCCAACCTATGCTATCGAAAGTTAGCACATCTGTGCAAGACTCGAGTGTCGTCGACTGACCTGGTGAATAACATAAAGATGCACCAAAAGGTCGCCCATGAGCCCTCCCCCTGCCCTGCTAGACGAGTCTGCTGCTGCTGCTGTCGCTGCTGCTGTGACGAGGTGGAGGAGCTAGAGCTTTCGATCGAGGTAGTCAAGGTCGCACCGGTATCGATCTGTCGCACAGAGACCAGACCGTCGAGCTTCTCAAGCGAGTCATCGACCTGCTGCACAGCGGCGGGGGCGATCTCTATGAATGTTGTTGACAACGACGACTTGTCCGCGTGATCAGACATATGTCACCTCCATCATGCTGGATCCATGCTCCTCCAATATACAGCACACCATATGCAAGATGCAAATGAAGTGTCTACACGAAATACTAGATTTCCACGATACTTGAAAACCTTGTGTGACGACAGCAGACTGACGAGGAGGCCACAAAGATTTCCTGGGGACGAAGATCCTGGGCGTCTGCCGAATGTTTGAAGCGCAACCTTGAATTCGGGGGCGCGGGTCCGCGGGAGAAATCTGGAGCTGGGGAGAACAAAGAGACAACTCGAGCTGCATGGAGCCACAATTGCAACGCAACGTTTACCATACAATTTTTTACGACTCTTAGTCAGAAATGTCTCGTACCTGCCTGCATGTGCACTGTAGCGTGGATGTGTCAAGGCTCGACGCAAGCATGCACTTACAATCACGAGACGTTTCGTGCGTGAGGGGAAATTCTTCGAAGTAACTGTGTTGAATTAAATTTGTCCTTCGTATATATGATGGATGTATATATGTGTTGACCATATGAATATGTTCGCTAGTGCTAAACGCCGTCGTTCAGTCTTACAACCCCTGGCAAACATGCCTGTCTAGACACCCCTTCAAATCAAGCGCGATAGTTTTTGTCTGATCCTCCTTCTCCCTTAGACATTCCCTCCTAAAGAACTGTCTGGTTTCACCTGCCAAGTGCAAGGGATAAGAACTCCTCTCGTGTCTTTTGCGACTTTTCGAAGCACCCTACATCCATATTAGCTTGTTGAATATGACCTCAATTCAAGAAGACTTACCGAGCATACAGCTCGTGACGGTCGTCGCACCAGTCTTTTGCACACCTCTCATGGTCATGCACATATGACTGGCCTGCACAATGACGGCCACCCCTTGCGGTCGTAAGACCTCCAACAATGCCTGGGCCACCTGCTTGGAAAAGCGCTCTTGGACAGACAACCTTCGAGCAAACATTTCAGCAATGCGTGCCAACTTTGACAGACCGATGACTCTCTTGTTTGGAATGTATCCGATCGACATGGTGCCGAACCACGGACAGAGATGGTGCTCGCACATGCTGTAAATCTCAATGTCCTTGACAATCACCATCTCGTTGTGATCCTCCTCAAAGACGGCGCTGTTGAGCACATCCCGTAAATCCTCCGTGTACCCCTTTGTAAAGTACAGCATCGCCTTGGCGTACCTGTCCGGCGTGTCCTTCAGTCCCTCACGATCCGGATCCTCCCCGAGACACTCGAGTATCGTCCTCACCGCGCCAGACATCTTTTGTAGTCGCGCCGCCGCTTCCTCCGGTGTATCGTTCAGCCGCTGCTTCGTGCCCGCCGCCGGCCACGATAGTCCATCAAAGTCAATCGCATTCGTGAGACGTATGCGAGGCTCCCCGTTCGTGCTATGGCTGTCCCGCCGCGGCTTCAACACCAACTTGTCGCTCTTTACACCATTCTCCTCGAACTCGCTGATGGTCGGTGTCGAAGACACCCGTGGCACGTTTGGCATACTGTTCCAGACTCTCTTGCTGCACCTTGCAAGTTTGCTTGATATCCGACAAGATGAGCCCTGCACTGTCTTGTGATAACTATTGTTAGCACAAGAAAAATTCAAGTGGGCTACTCCACACCGGTAGACCACACCGGTAGACTTTTGCTGCTCAACAACAAGTGAATCAAAATGATCAATCAGGAATCAACAGCAACCTCTAATGCATGGTGATGAAAGCCAGATCTAGAGTGGACCACTAGCTACACTTCTCAGGCTGGGTATTGTTAAGTATGCCGCTGCCCGAGACAGGGTTCTATCATAATTTTGAATCTACATAGACCACTCCACATACTACTACTGCACATTGCTCTACGCTATGAATTGTTGCTCGTTGTATTGACATATATATGTGCCCAGATTTATGGCAATATTAGATAGACTGCTTCCTGGGAGGTCGATTAATGAAATCATTCACGACTTGATCAAACTCCGGCGGATTGTCCAGGTAGCAGTGATGTCCTGCAGAGGAGATTTGCTTGACTGTGACATCTCCTCCTGGCTTTGCGTTGGCGACCTCTGCAGCCTTCCTGCCTGCACCTTCGTCCATCCAATCTCTGTCGCCGTACAGCATGAGAACCGGTACTTTTGTGGGTATCACGTCCTTCAGACACGAACGGGCATATGCCCCAGGTGCCAGTAGATATGCAAGGGCATATTCTCCACTAGGCTTGCCCTTGAATATCTCGTATGCGTAATTGTGTAGCAGAGTTTGCTGCTCGATAGGAATATGACTGAAGCGTCTGCCTGTCCAGCCGCTCGTCAACTTGGGTCCGAGTGGACCGGCGAAACGGACAAACGCAAATGGAGAAATGTTCGCATCCCACAATGTGGTGACCCACCGAGGAAGAGGATTCTTCTGTACAGGCTCGTCTATGTCACTGAACTCTGCGCCGATCGAGGTGGGCATGGACTCCGTATTGATGGTTGGCTCAGGTGTCGTGGACTTCTCGTATGGATTCTTCGGAATCCCGACCGGTGACACCAGTATTAGTTTCTCAACGCGGTCCGGATATTTGTTTGTATAACGAACTGCGAGGTAGCCACCGAGACTGTGAGCAACCAATGTCATCTTTTCCAGCTTACGCTTCTCGCGCCACTCCTCCAGGGCATCGAGGAAGAATGACTCGGCTTCCGTGACCTTGTCCTGGGCACTCTTTGCCTTGATGCGAAAGGGCGCCCGTGATGAAAGACCCATTCCCAGCCAATCGAGCGCGTAAAAGTCCATCCTGTTTACCAAGGACTTGGTCAGACCCTCCAGATTCCTGAAGTAGAAAGCACAGCCTGCACCATAACCATGAAGAAGGACAACATTGTGATTCTTTGGCTGCTTGCTGGCACTGCTTTCAGCACTCTTCACCGATATCTCATTGATGATTCGGTTCTTGCCACTTAAGGCAACGAATTCCTGAGCTGCGACTCTGTGGTCTGACTTTGACCAGAAAGGCGCCAGTCCAAAGATTTCATTCTGGACCTGCAACGGGGAAGCGCTTGATGTGGCCCACCATTGCGCTATGGACGCCGTCCAGGGCAAGGGAAACCTGGAAGTAGAGCTTGTACTCATACAATCTGGAGCGTGGTTGACCCGTGGCTAGACAGTAAGAACACAACAATGTATGCTATTTGTAGTCAAGGTCACAAGAGACAGGGTTACTCGACTACACGGTTCGCTCCTTTAACAAGCAGGACGAACTCCAAATGTGTCTCTTAGCAGACACTACGATCGTTGTACTCGAGAATACGTTCAACAAGCTTGAATTGACAAGCCGCACACGGTATCTAGATCTGCTGCGTGACGTACGTGTAAGCTCCAAGTGACCCGGCGGATTCTTTGTGGAGGAATGGCTGAGGACAAGAGACTTGTGGCGCATTAGTCTGAAACTCATGGACAACGATCGCGCGACTGCTGCAGCACCTAGCACGAGCTGCTGGTGGCCCTACTAGAATTATGGAAACTGCCAAGATAGAGGAACCAAGCAGTCACTTGTTGAAGGACGATACTATACTTCGATCGATTTCGTCATTGTAAAATTGCAGTACTAGAAGAAGTGGAACACATGTCTTTCTATGTATTAATATTCATGCTAATCATCGATGGATGAAAGTAATTTACATGGTATGTACTTGTGATAAATAACTTGTACTCGCCTTTGTGTCCTGTCTCAGAAATTTATGCTGCAGATGGCGAGTGTTCGTCAGTCCGATTCTTCCAGTCATACGATGTTTGCCTAATAGGACGACCACGTCCTCCAGGACTCATCAATCCAGGACTGGTTAGTCCCGGACTCAAGGGTCCAGCCTCAGGCGCGTAGGAAGAGAAGCCTCGTGGACTGGAAGCGCCTGGCGCGGCAGTCTCTGAGGAGGTTGATCCTCCTCCAAAGCCAGAAGAGCCCCAGGTAAAGTTGTTCTGTTGAGGAGCAGCAGGGGCGACCATATCGAAGAGGTTGTCGTCAAGCACAAGGGACTTGATGAGAGATGAGACGTCCGTGGCATCCGTACCCTCTTCCTCCTCCGCGATGATGTCGTTTGCCGACATGCCCAAGCTTGGTGGTGCCATGGATTGCTTGCGGTGAGCCACACTCGCTCGCCTGACACGTCCCATAAAGTTTGTCTGATCGTCCACGGCCATCGTACTGAGCTGCCGAAGACGCTGATATCCGGTGGGATTCTTGTTGGCCCACTTCACCAGATCTGCGCACATCTCCTTCAAGCCATGTGTCGCCGTCCAACCAAGTTCGCGATATGCTTTGGACGGGTTGGCAGTCACTTGACCCAAATCGCCTTTGCGACGATCTCCTTGCTGAAATGGAATTTCCACGCCAGTTTCCACTGCGAAAGCCTTGATGATTTCGAGTACGGAATACCCGGTCCCGGTACCAAGGTTGTAGACGGTGTAATTGTCTGCACTATCAACGATCGTCACGCCTGTGATCTGAGTATTCGCTGGTGGCTGAATCGTCTTGGCAAGCTTATTGATGGCTGCGACATGACCTTTGGCGAGGTCGACAACATGTATGAAGTCACGAACACCACTGCCGTCCTTGGTATCATAATCCGAGCCGTAGACAGCAACTTTGCTACGACGTCTCTGATACGTTTGTAGGACGATAGGCATAAGATTTGTCGGAATGCCGGCGGGATCTTCGCCGATCAAGCCTGAAGGATGGCAGCCAGTAGGATTGAAGTATCTCAATGCTAGTGCTTGTACCGAGGGGTTAGCGATGCACCAGTCGTTAAGTATCTCTTCATCCATCCACTTAGTGCGTCCGTATGGGTTTGTCAGAAGCCCTGCTCCTTGACCCCGACCGCCGGTGCACACAGAGTCTTCCGAGATGTAGGCGCCATTTGACGAGCCGTATACAACGGCAGAGGAAGAAAAGACAATGTTCTTGACCTCAAACTCATCCAGCACAGACAGGACATTGAGCAAGCCACACACATTGGTAGAGTAGTACTCTAGTGGTTTCTGTGCAGATTCGCCCACAGCTTTCAAGGCAGCAAAGTGAATGACGTGCGTAACCTTGCCGGCACCATCGACGACTGTCTTGAGAGGAGTTGCTGTCTTGACATTCTGGAAGGCAACTGACGCATTTCGATAAGAGTTTCTCTCTGCACCGATTTGGACAATGTCTAGCTTTGCCGGGACGCTTGTGTTGTAAGCCTGTAGAACATTGGCCACCTGCTGCCTCTCCCTAATGTCAGCCTTGACAAAATGTAATTGCGGAAATCTGTTCGACGGGATAGACGAGCCCATGGACATGTAATATTCTCGAGCAAGGTAATACACACGGTTAAGTGCTTCCAAGTTCGAATTGCATAGATTGTCAATGACAACCACAGACCAACCAGCAATGAGTAGCTCAAGAGTCGTGTGTGAGCCAATGTAGCCACAGCCACCAGTGACCAAGACTATAGGCTTGTCTACCATAGCGGCCCGAGCTTGTTCAACGCTGATGTGGTTTTGCATCGCAGGTGTCGACTCGATCTGTCTCGTAGACATCGTGAATGATTTGCCGACAAGTGATGACTGCTGCCGAAGGTCTATGGAGGCCTGCACGATTCAACGTTCGAGATCTTCTGTCGAGGCTACGTCGTGCAGGACTTGCGGGACCGAAGCTCTTATGCTTCTCAGAAGGTCCACCGTCTCCACGGCACATGACATCGGAGCATCGACGACGTGATCGATGCATTCGAGACGATTGCCCAGCCGGGCAGCTCACCAGCCTTGCCCAAGGACGACACTACCTTCCTTGCCCGAGACTGTGTGTGCTGCAGTGTGCGGTTGATATGCCCAGGTGGTCTCGAGACCGGAAGCGGTCAATGCTCTGAGACGTGGAGTTTGTGGCGTGCAGAACTAGACTGACGCCACAGCTTCCCCATCCAAGCGGGAACTTTTGGGTGAGGGGCCGTCCACGTTGATTGGACGAGGTTCCGATTTTGTGTTCCCGGCAACGCGCACCTGCATGGGTGTCAACCCCGAACTGGCAGCTGCCTCGAGCTCGTAGCTGCCTAATTCAAGCAGCAAGCAATTGTCCATTCTAGGTAACCTGCCAGCAGCTGCAGCAGCTGTAGCTGAAGCGCTAGCTATAGCTATGGCAGGTATACATTTACAGCTACCTATACAAGTTACCTAAGG